>JBBGZY010000896.1:5235000-5467500 GCA_037952925.1 Lithobates clamitans | reverse complement strand
TACGTCGGTATTGATCCGGCTCCCTGAGTTTCAGGTCAGACCATCTTTTGCGCAATTGATCCTTGGAGCGCTGGACCCCAAATGATGCCTGCAAAGTCTCCACGACCTTCGCCATTATTTTGGCCTTGCGCAAATTTGGCCGTGCGTACGGCCCATAATTGCCATCATAGTCGTCTTTGCGAAGAATGGCCACCATCTCCACCATCTCTTTGAAACTCATATTAGAGGCCTTAAATCTAGGCCTCACAGATTTGGTTGACGTTCCAGACGTTCCAGCCTGCGGGCTGTCTCCACTACCTGAGGTCGTCAACATTTCAGGTGTCTCCGCCATTCTTTAACTCCACTACGCGCCGTAACAAAAAAGGGGCGGAGAACATGAGTTCATTTCGAACGTCAGGGGCGGGCGACGCAGGCGGAGTTTCACACATGCGTAGTGTATAAAGGAGGGCCTTTCGCGCGTGTCGTACGTACGTTCTGTGCGTCAAATTAGGGGGCGGAGAACATGAGTTCATTTCGAACGTCAGGGGCGGGCGACGCAGGCGGAGTTTCACACATGCGTAGTGTATAAAGGAGGGCCTTTCGCGCGTGTCGTACGTACGTTCTGTGCGTCAAATTAGGGGGCGGAGAACATGAGTTCATTTCGAACGTCAGGGGCGGGCGACGCAGGCGGAGTTTCACACATGCGTAGTGTATAAAGGAGGGCCTTTCGCGCGTGTCGTACGTACGTTCTGTGCGTAGGTGATAGTGGACCAGGACGTTCCAAAACGAAGGTAATTTGAGATATATATATTTTTTTGGGGGGGGTTTATGGTCATGACTTTGTAGCAAGCGGCCTATATGGCTTGATAGATTGATGAGGCCTACATAGGGAGAAGATGATGAGGGGTTAGCAGAAACATATAATAAGTTTTTTTGGTCTTGTGACTTTCTCTTTTCCAGATATAATGAATCCCCTATTGAAGGATCCAGAGTTCCTTACTTCTTTTATTTCAAAGTATCGAGAGATGAGGAATTTGTGGGAGGTGAAACACCCTCAGTATTATAACAAGCATGTGAGGAAGTCAACGCTGGAGAGACTTCTGTCCTTTGTCCAGGAGACCATCCCGGGAGCAACAATGGAGACAGTGTACAAGAAAATTGGGGTCTTGAGGAACATGTATAAAAGGGAGCATAGGAAGATCCAGGAATCAAGGAGATCAGGAGCATCAGCAGATGATGTTTATGTACCCAGGCTGTGGTACTACAATCAACTCCGTTTTCTTGATGACCAGAATGAAGCCAGGGCATCACTTTCAACCCTTCCCTCCACCCTTCCCTCCACCCTTCCCTCCACCCTTCCCTCCACCCCAGCAGAGGCTGATGAGGAGCAAGCTGGGTCTTCCATCCTGGATGAACCGGATATGACCATCTGGAGTCAGGTAAATTATTTTAACAAATATTTACTGTACTAATATTAATGATGTTAACTGGATGTTATAATTGTCTCAAATAATTTAGCACTCCAAATTGTGTATACATATCAAATGATAGTAGTGACTAAATATGTTTGGCACCTGCTTGAAATAATTAGGGTGTCTGATTAGACTCTTTTAGTAAAGAGATGTATTCACATTGAATTTGCTAGTCATGAGAAGCAAACTGTGTGTCATTGATGAACCCAAAAAAAGAAACTAAAACTATTGTCCTTTTTTTATACACAGGATGAGTCCATCCAGGAGGAATGTGGGAAAAGTGGCAGGCAGGAGGAGACCGGGCCCATGGACAGCCTGGAGGAGGCCGGATTCACCATCATCCTGGAGGAGGCTGGGCCCAGTGTCAGGCAGGAGGTGGCTGCTCCCAGTGAGGTGGCTGGGCCAAGTGAGGTGGCTGGGCCAAGTGAGGTGGCTGGGCCCAGTAGGAGCCTCACCCAATCCCAAGTGCCTCCCCTCCACCTTCCCAAAAAAAGGGCCAAGAAGGGGATGGTCACACAGGACGCGTCCCTGCGCCTCATGCAACAGGCCACCCGTTTTTTAACAAGCCCCCCCGAAGCGGAAGAAGCCTATGGCTGCTACTTAGCCAGCAGGCTTCTTCAGATGGATTGGGAGCAGCGCCTCATTTGTGAGCGCCTATTTGGGGAAACAATCCATAAGGGGCTGCAGGGCACGCTAACCAAAAACACCCAACTACATGAGGCAGCCCCCCCCCCTCCTCCTCCTCCTCCTCCTCCTCCTCCTCCTCCTCCTCCTGCCACAACTGAAACACCAGAGCCACAGCCTCAAAAGAAGGCTACAGGGAAGGCTGCAGGGAAGGCTGCAGGGAAGGCTGCAGGGCAGCGTGGAGGAAAGGCTGCAGGGAAGAGAAGAAAGTGATGACCTGGGTTCAGTCTGGTCTGACAGAAGACGCAGGCTGTTGTAGGACCACAGTCTGGGGACATCTAGATCATCTGCTGGTGCTGTTGATCTCTGGGATTCTTGGACCAGATTGTGCTCCCTCTTATATGGACTCCTCAAGATCCCAATTTTCTTGTACACCGACTTTTTCCAGCGTTGACTTCCTCTTTATTTTATTTTGACCATGAATAAATGGATCTTTTTTGAGTTTAGCAAAAGACTTTTATGTGTTTTCTTTTAAATCATTGATTTTACACACAATGTTAAATTAACAAGGGACAACAATCTCATTGAGTTTTAAAAAAACACACCAAAAATACATTACTAATGTTAAGAATGTTCAAGTGGTAAGTCTTGAAAAAAAAATATATACATAAACAAAAACGGTGCTTTGGGTTAACTTTATCTAAAAATTAAAAAATAATCACTAGAAAAAAAATAAAAAAGAATAATGGGTTCTTTGTGGTAACTTTACAAACATAAAAAAAAAAAAAAAAAATAAGGGAAAAAGTATTATTAGTATGGAAACATTGTTTATAAAAAGCATACTATATCATTCATGAGATCAAAGAGAAAAAGAATTCAGAAATCAGTTTGGGAGAACTCTGATTATGAACAGCAAAACACCTTCGTTCTTTAGAGCATTCGTAAAGAAGAAATAAAATGCGCTGCATTCAACGATCACAGATTTTGCAGCGTGATGAATGTGCTACCTACAATACGAACACTAGTTTTACTAGACCGAGTGCTTCCGTTTAGTTTTTGCTTATGAGCATGCGTCGTTTTTTTGTCCGTAGGACTAGCATACAGACGAGCGGACTTCGGGGTCCGTCGTAGTTACGACGTAAAGATTTGAAGCATGTTTCAAATCTAAAGTACGTCGGATTTGAGGCTAAAAAAGTACGTTGAAAGTCCGAAGCAGCCCACACACGATCGGATTACCAGCCAGCTTTAGTCCGTCAGCGTCCGTTGGACTTTTGTAGACGAAAAGTCCGACCGTGTGTACGCGGCATAAGGGCCTGCAAACCGACCCGAAAGTGCCGCTGCTTTGTCTCCAGTGTGAAGCTGGCAGGACTTTTTTTCCCATCCTGCCAGTGCACCGCTCCAGTGTGAAAGTCCTCGGGGGTTTCACACTGGAGACAAAGCAGCGGCACTTTCGGGTCAGTTTGCAGGCCCTTAGGGTTTTTTTTGCCAAACTTGTGTTGCCAGCAGTTTAGACATTAATGGCTGTGTGTTGAGTTATTTTGAGGGGACAGCAAATTTACACTGTTATACAAGCTGTACACTCACTACTTTATATTGTAGAAAAGTGTCATTTCTTCAGTGTTGTCACATGAAAGATGGATAAGAAAGAAAGATATAATAAAATATTTACAAAAATGTGAAGGGTGTACTCACTTTTGTAAGATACTGTATATGCAGTTAACAAACACAATTCTAATGTTTATGCATACCTTTTACTTTCCATACTTTACATCAACCTCTAAAAATATAAATTAGATGTTCAATATTTACATTGTGTGAGCTTAAAGCAGAACTCTAGTCAAAAAAAACAAGTTAAAAATGATTAGCTTTAACAAAACTAGTTTTTGCTGCAACATTCAGCTTCAATCCAGTGATTCTCCCCACAGTACTATTTTCTTCCTCTAGATGGCTTCAGTCTGATGGCCAACATCACTCAGTCTACATTATTTGGTCAATAAACCCTTCCCGCCGACCGTACGCACATATGCGTACTCGGCTTTCCGGGGTTATACCGGGATGATGCCCGCAGCTGCAGGCATCATCCCGGTACCGTTGTTTACAGCGGGCGATCGGCTACCCGTGTATAACAACCGATGCGGCTAAAAGCCGCTCGGTTGTTATACCGGAGGAGCGGGAGGGGACACCCCCCCTCCCCCTGCCTCCCGCCGCTGTTACCGGGTCTCCCGTGCGATCGGGAAGCCCGGTGTCCAATCGGGTACTTTTGGCGGCTGGGGACGGGCTGGAACGAAGCTGTGAGCGGCTTCGTTCCTGCCTTCTTGTTGTAAACGCGGAAGCGACGTCATGACGTCACTTCCCGTTTACTCGGCTGCCAATGGCGCTGAATTTAAAAAAGTACACAGTATTCAGAATCGCCGTTTTCGGCGATCTGAATACTTTGAAGTGTAAAGGAGGGATGGGGGGTCTTTTAGACCCCCGATCTCTCCATAAAGAGTACCTGTCACCACCTATTACTGTCACAAGGGATGTTTACATTCCTTGTGACAGCAATAAAAGTAAAAAAAAAAAAAAAAATTTTAAAACACAATTTATAAAGTAAAAAAAAAAAATAAAAAAAATTAAAAAAAAAAAAAAATTTTTTTAAAGTGCCCCTGTCCCTGCGAGCTCGCGCAGCGAAGAACACGCATACGGAAGTCGTGCCGCATATGTAAACGGTGTTCAAATCACACATGTGAGGTATCGCCGCGATCGTCAGAGCGAGAGCAATAATTCTAGCCCTAGACCTCCTCTGTAACTCTAACCTGGTAACCGTAAAAAAATTTTAAAGCGTCGCCTATGGAAATTCATAGGTACCGTAGTTTGTCGCCATTCCACGAGTGCGTGCAATTATAAAGGGTGACATGTTTGGTATCTATTTACTCGGCGTAACATCATCTTTCACATTATACAAAAAAATTGGGGTAACTTTACTGTTTGGATTTTTTAAAATTCATGAAAGTGTCCCTTTTCCAAAAATTTGCGTTTAAAACACCGCTGCACAAATACCGTGTGATAAAAAATATTGCAACAATCGCCATTTTATTCTCTAGATTCTCTGCTAAAAAAATATATATAATGTTTGGGGGCTCTAAGTAATTTTCTAGCAAAAAAAAATTTCAAAAATAGGCTTAGTCATGAAAGGGTTAAAAGAGAAACCGCATGGTGATTAGCTCATTTCCTTGTCACACTTTCTTTTTTTGCTCCTATTAAAATACATTTAAAGTTTATTTCCATTTTTGCAGCCAAACTGGGATAATGGCAGCATGATGCACATTCGTGATTGGGGGGGGGGCGCGACTTTGTATGTGATCAGGCCTGTCGGGGACGGATGACGTCACCTGTTGTACGCCGTTGCCTGGAAGCTGGGCAGCAGACGTGCTGACTGGCAGCTGCTTTTGGCTGGGCAGCTTTTGTTGCAGCAGATGGCAGCACTTAGCAATTGGTTGGTGAGGGAGGTAATTATGCATGGCGAAAGGGGTGACACTGGATGTGGGTCCCTCGCGCCATTGCCCCCCGCCCCCAACGGCCGTTGTGGCGCCAATTTAGGCTATATAAATAGCCCGTGATCATTTATATCACGCAGATGGAGGCATGTGGTGGTTTGGATGTTCTCCAGGTAGGTTCTCCTCCATCCCCCTTTTCTATAGAGGGTGGGATGCGGTGGTCTTGGGTGTAATTTAATAGGCTATTTAGTTCAATACTTCCATGATTAAGCTATTATTTTATATCTATTTCTCCCTAGACTTTTGGATATATATACAACTGGAATGCCTTTTATAACTTTAACAGTATATATTGAGTGGTTATTTTGCTATTGTGGATAAGCTATCTATTATTGTGGCTAGACCTGTATGCTGGTACAGGAGTGTTGCAGGTATTCAGTGGTGGCCCATGGACTGTGGGCGAATGGGCGCCACCCACCCATCCATGCGCCCGGCCCCTTTCAGTACGCCAGACGCATAGATTCCTATTGCGGGGGCGGGAGGGGGTAGTTCTTTTTGAAACACCTCATTAGAGCCAGAGGCCTCTAATAGGTACTTTTTGAAGCACCTGATTAGAGCCAGAGGCTCTAATAGGCTTCAAAATAGGGTGGGCTTGGGGCGCAGAGAGTGGGCTCCGGGCGCACCCAATTGTGTGACGATCGCAAATTAATTTTTGTTATTTTCACACTAACCTTCTTCCCCGCCAAGCAGGAGGCAGGGTGTCAGACCTGTTTCCTGATTGGCCAAACCACCAGGCCACCCTATTGGATGCCTAGCGCTTAGGAAGAGGAGCGGAGGAATCAGAGACGCGCTGGAGCGGAGGTCGCGGTAAGTGTCACAATGTCAGAGCCAAGCATGGGGGGAGGCTTGTGGGTGCTGCCAGAGCCGCAAGCTCCGCGAGTGGGCACAGTGGCTGCATATGATGGGCACAAGTGGCTGCATTTGGCAGGCACAAGTGGCTGCATTTGGTGGGCACAAGTGGCTGCATATGATGGGCACAAGTGGCTGCATATAATGGGCACAAATGGCTGCATTTGATGGGCACAGTGGCTGCGTTTGATGGGCCCAATGGCTGCATATTATGGGCACAAGTGGCTGCATATAATGGGCACAAGTGGCTGCATATGATGGGCACCGTGGCTGCATATGATGGGCACAGTGGTTGCGTTTGATGGGCACAATGGCTACATATTATGGGCACAAGTGGCAGCATATGATGGGTACAAGTGGCTGTATTTGATGGGCACAAGTGGCTGCATTTGACAGGCACAAGTGGCTGCATATGATGGGCACAAGTGGCTGCATTTGATGGGCACAATGGCTGCATTTGATGGGCACAGTGAAGCTGAAATTGATGGGGGGGGGTTCAGTATTTTTAAGTTTGTTTGCGCCCCCCACAAATTTTGAGCACCAGCTACCACTGCAGGTATTCATATAATTTTTGGCTTATTTGGATATTCCCTATGGATATTTTGATATGAGTTTTGATTGTAGGCCTTCCTTTTTTTAGATGGGCAACCATACCAATTGAGGCAATCAATCTCTGCTTTCCAAAAATAAAATAGCATTTACCCAATTGTGGCCATGGGGATTTTTTTCAAGTGAGTGTATTTCTTCCTGGCCTACTTCTGAGCTTGTTATCCGCGGTCAGCTAAATGGAGATCTAGCACTTCGTTCTTGTTCTTTTTTCAGGTGGGGACATATTTTATCCTGGTACCCTGTGTTGAGTTACATATACAGTATACTGAACACATTGTCTTCTTTGTCACCAGCCACCTATTACCATCTCGTAATATCTATATCTATATATTTATTTTTTGTATGTTTTTTTAGTCAGGCTGATTTCCTTTGCTGCTAAGATACATAAGAAGCTTATTAATGTGAAATGTGTCAACCTCTTGGACATATCAGCAAAGCTAACATGTCTTTTGTACATATATGGCTGTATGGGATTTGGTTTCACATGGTTTTAATTAGACCTTTTTAATATTTGTATATTTAATATAATGGCTTCATTCTCTGTCACATATACCCACCACTTATAATTGCCCTTTTACTTCAGAATTTAATGAAGCTGAGAATAAACAAATGTTTACCTTTTGACATGCTAAGATAATGTCACACTCACTACCCATTTGCTATTGCCAAGCCTGAGGTATCCAGAGTCTTTCCTTCCAGCAGAAAATCTTTAATTAGTTCACATATAACAGGTGGCATCTCTCTTGTGTTACTGTCACTCAATGACATTTGCAGGCCTAGCACTGATAAAGGTAGGAACAGCAACATATTTGAAATTACATTGGCTCTCTGGCATCATGTCACTGCCTATTAAAGGGAAATGATCACTCTGTAGCCTAGTATCAAAGAAAAATCCACATGTCTGACTGGAGGGGGTATGTAAAGAGGCTGTTGTCTGGCATAACTCCTGGAAAGCACTGACCCTCTGATTAATGACATTTTGTTTATAAGTCATTCACAAAGATCATTTCATGCCATTCATGCCATGTCCTCAAGGTACACACATTTGACATAAAGAGTAAAAAACTAATGGTCAAAAAAGGAATGACATTCCATTTGTATACTTCTAGACACATTTGGCAGATACAAAAGTCTAGAGCATGATGGGAATATCTGGATCCAAACTGGCACAAAAAAAATGATTTGCAACAATGGTCAAAAGGAAGTTTGGAAAATTGTGATCATGAGGCAAAAAGACTCTCAAAGATGCTTAGAAATAGTCAAACAGTGGTACATATTCCAAAGATCCAAGGGTTGACAGAAATATGTACAACAAAGATTGTTTCTCAAAAAAAAAAAAAAAAACATGTCCCCCGATGTAAATCCATTGTCAATTACAATGCTTACAATGCTTACAGTCGGGATCTGGAAAGATGGGCTTCGGATCGGGTTATCTCTGTGACAGCCAATCACAGTAATCATATGATTGGGAAGCTCAGAGAATTCCTAGGGATCAAGAATCTCTTAAAGGGCCAGCAGGAACTGACAGTAAGGGGTTAATATAGTGTGAAGTGTAGAGAGGAAGACTGTGAAAGCTGTGCCCACAAAGACTAGCAAAGAGCATAGGACCAATCACCAACATCACTTGTACGCTCCCTGTATTTGATCTTTTACCCAATACTCACTGACCGCAGTGTGTCTTTGTGTGGAGACAACTGTTTTGGTGTAGGCTAATGGCTTTCCTTTAGAGTTACCTCTCTGTTGACTGGTAATCCAATGTCTAGTAGGGGGGAGGGATATTCACATATCAGCAGGAGAGCCTCAGGAAGCATGGATCTAAATGAATCAAACAGAAGCAAGAAGGTCCTTGCATGGCATGTGTTCGTGAACAGCTTTCTCTCTACCAAGGAGGACAGTGGGCAGCACAGTAGTGACATCATCATATCTGACTCCAATTCTGGTGAGACTATCAGTCAGAAGCAGCAGTGCCTTAGATGATTGCATTGCAGGGATACAGCTAGGAGATTCAAGGCTCAAGAGCACTGCCATTTTTGGGAGGATTCCAAGATAAAGGGTATATATTCAAGGCACTGCTTAGTTACAATTACATTTCCTGGCGCATCATGACAGCATACAATGACCACAACCTGATAGGACTGGTTAACTATAAATCAAAGACAAATCCGGCTTTCAGAATTCTCTTTTTTGTCCTCACCTGATCAGCACTGGAGTTGTGAGATATCCTTTACCACTTGTCATCACAGCCATGTTCAGCCTCTTCTGGGTGGAAGTCCTTCCTGTACAGCTTCTAAATGAGCTATATGTTTGGAGCACCATTCTGGTGGTCTGAGGGCATGGTTCAGCCTCTCCTGGGTGGAAGTCCATCCTCTGCAGCCTCTAACTGAGCAATATGACTGGAGCCCCATTCTGGTGGTGCAGGCCTGTTTCTCTGTTGTCCTCCTTTCCACATTGAAGGAGCAAGGACTGCTCACAACTCCCCACAGGCAATATCTGATAAAGTAACAAATAAGCGGATGTCAGGGAAGTAGCGGCTTTGATTAAAGAATCGGCCAAAGAGTCGAGACATGAAGCCTCAACTCTTTGGTGGCTGAATTGCATAGTACTTCCAACCAGAGGCATCAGGTGGCTTTTGATTTGGAGAGCTTGTCGAAGGATGAAGACATTAAAGGGGCCACAGGCTTTGACTTTTGCCTAACAGAGCCTTTTGCATGGGCAGTTAAGAAGGCAACTGCCTGGGGTGAAGCGGAGGAAACTCTCTACAGGATTAGAAAGCACTTCCCAAATCTCAAGAGAGATCCATTCTCATTTCCCTTTATTTAGGGACTGGAGGAATTAATCCAGGAAGAATGGCAGAGACCAAAGAAAAAGGCCCGTATAAACAACAGGTTGTCAAAACTGTATCCCCTGAAAGATCCAAAGGTCAATCTTTTGCTGTTGCCTCCGATGGTGGATGCATCATTAATGTGACTGGCAAGACACGTAACCTTGCGGTTATGGTCAAGGATGCTCTAGTCCAAAAACTATATCTAAATCGGAAGTGCTCTTATGTAGCATCTGCAGGTGCCTGTAGACCTGCAACAACATTTTCAGTGGTAGGCAGAGCAATATCAAGTTCAAAGGCTAATATTAATGAAGCCTTTTTGGAGGAAATGGAGAGAGACAAGGTGGTAACAGCTTTGTAAGAGCTGAAATTGGCGGGAGAATTTGTGGTGGAAGTGTCAGTAGTCGTCATTAGATGTTCTTCAAGAGCAATGTTGTCTGAGGTCATGGCAAGGAGGGCATTATGGTTGGAGCCATGGTTGGCGGATCCCTCCTCATAATTAAACTGGTCCAAGATACTAGACAACTGGTCCAAGATACTAGACAACTGCTCCAATCTATTTGGGAGTAGACTGGATACAGCCATCTCAAGAGTAATCAGTTGCAGGTCAGGGCTGATATCATCTGACAATAAACAGAAGAATCAGAAAGGTCCAGCATATAGGCGACAACTCCCAGGTAGATTGCATAAGGAGAGAGTTTGGGACTTTATATGAAGCATGCGGCCCAATTAGGCAACATAAACAGGGAGTGTCTGGCGGGTATATGATGAAAAATAGCTTAATAACATTATGTCATATCATGTACATAATATCATAGCATAGACCAAATGCATACATTTGTATAGTTTATTACATATGAATCACATAGTAACAAGGTAACATAGTAACATGTGAGTACATGACATTAACAACAATAATAAAAACACCAGATTCTGAGATCCATGTTCACATCATTCTACCAAGACCATAACACATTGGTATAGGCCAGTAAAACAATGTTTAAAAATATTTAATAACACTCTTGGATTGTATAATCATACTGTAGACATCTATATAGCTTGACGCATTTCATTGATAACCTCCAATCTTCAGGAGCAGATGCAATATCGGTATCTATAAACATATTGTAAAATTATAATAGGGCTAGCCAAAGAAGAGGGAGGGAAAGAAAAAAAGGTGTAAATAATTAGGATGATAACCATGAATCACCCATTGGTTACTTACAGATAATCTGTGAGTGTAGGTGACAGCACTGAGGGCTGGGACCGACTGGGGGAGAAGGCATCATCAGTTCTGCGAGCTGAGGCAGTGATCCCAAGAGGCAAAAAGATGGAAAACCAGCAGGAAACAGACATATGCCGCATGCTTCATATAAAGTCCCAATCTCTCTCCTTATGCATACTGAAAATAGGGATAGAGGCACTTGACGTTCCATGTCCTGGCCTCATATAAAGTCCCAAACCTTTTTTCCTTTATAAGGAAGGAAGCATGTGTTTCCGGCTATCTTTATTTACTATACCTTTGGTATTGTCCATTAACAGTATTAGCACAGTTAACATTAGTTCCTTGTAGTTCCTCTGTAATTGGGCTTTTACATCAGAAAGGTTTAGGGGAGTGGTTATGTTCAACATCATTTGCCCACCATTTTGGCAAGTTCCATCCATTTAGTGTTCTGTGGGTTTGGGTGTGGGTGTTTTGGGTTATGAGTATTGGCTGGGGATCGCAGTCCCGGGAGCTGCGATGCACACTGGGAGCCCTCCCCACCTCTGGTGACGTGGGGGCTCGGGCGGACGTCCCAATGCGCATCGACGCCACACCCCCAGCGCCGGGTGTACGACGTCAATCCCTGGCATCATTGCGCCGACACTGTGTGTTTACATCCAGGTGGCTTTTGTGAGGAAATCATGGCGTCAACTGTCGAGCAGTTATTCCTGCTCAGGTGGCGGCGCCTTCCCTTTAATCAGCCATCCGCGTGATATTGGTGGTCACCTATTGGCTTCATTGGAGTATATATGCTCCTCCTAGCTGGATTAGACTTTCCCTGTTGAGCGATATGTTAGTGGCCAATATGCACTATTCGGACCATATGTCATGACACAGGATACCAAGGTAGTACTGTGGTAGATTGCTTGGGTTTTTTCCCACACATTTTTACTTTGGTGTCTTGTTTTTACAACCTTTCCTTAGTAATTTTTCCCAATTGGGATACACGGTTTCACTTTTTTTTACTTACCTTCCACACCTATTATAGGTTCACTACTAATCTATGTTGGTAACAGTGCACTTTTGCATATATGGATTACCATGTGATCTTTTCACTTAAAATTACACATACATTTCAATTTTTTTAGCTACTTGGTGATGTGATTATCACTTTCTAGGTCATATGGGGGACTGCTCACCAAGGATGTCTGTTTCTAGCCCTCAGCACTGTCACCTACACTCACAGATTATCTGTAAGTAACCAATGGGTGATTCATGGTTATCATCCTAATTTTTTACACCTTTTTTCCCTCCCTCTTTTTTGGCTAGCCCTATTATAATTTTACAATATGTTTATGGATACTGATATTGCATCTGCTCCTGAAGATTTGAGGTTATCCATGAAACACGTCAAGCTAAATAGATGCCTACAGTATAATTATACAATCCAAGAGTGTTATTAAATACTTTCAAACATTGTTTTATTGGCCTATACCAATGTTTTATGGTCTTGGTACAATTATGTGAACATGGATCTAGGAGTATGGTGTTTTTTTATTATTGCTGTTAATGTCATGTACTCACATGTTACTATGTTACCTTGTTACTATGTGATTCATATGTAATAAACTATACAAATGTATGCGTTTGGTCTATGCTATGATATTATGTACATGATATGACATAATGATATTAACTGCTTGCCGAACAGCCGCCCCAAATTTACTGTGGCTGAATGGCACGACTGGGCGAAAGGACGTTACTTTACGTCACCTCACCTTTTGGCCACTAGGGGCGAGCAGCGTGTGCCCAGAGCCGATGCGAGTGCCCGGCGGGCGCGATGACCGCCAGGCACCCACATTTGCTCGTGACAGAGTGAGAACCAGGATCTGTGTGATCTGTGTGTGTAAACACACAAATCTCGGTTCTTTCAGGGGAGTAGAGACAGATCGTGTGTACATACTAAGTATGAACACCAATCTCTCTTTCCTCCTAGACAGTCCCATCCCCCCTACAGTTAGAACACACCTAGGGAACACAGTTAACCCTTGATCACCCCCTAGTGTTAACCCCTTCCCTGCCAGGGACATTTATACAGTAATCAGTGCATTTTTATAGCACTGATCACTGTATAATTGTCAGTGGTCCCAAAAATGTGTCAAAAGTGTCCAATTTGTCCGCCGCAATATCACCGTCCCAATAAAAATCGCAGATCACCACCATTACTAGTAAAAAAATGCCATTAATCTATCCCCTATTTTGTAGACACTATAACTTTTGCGCAAACCAATCAATATACATACATATCGGCCTAAACTGAGGAAAAAACTTGCTTTTTTAAAAAAAAAATGGGGATATTTATTATAGCAAAAAGTACAAAATATTGTGTTTTTTTTTTCAAAATTGTCGCTCTTTTTTTGTTTATAGAGCAAAAAATAAAAACCGCAGAGATGATCAAATACCACCAAAAGAAAGCTCTATTTGTGGGAAAAAAGTAAGCCAAATTTGTTTGGGTACAACGCGCACGACCGCGAAATTGTCAGTTAAAGCGACGCAGTGCCGTATCGCAAAAAAATAGCCTGTCATTGAGCAACCAAATCTTCCGGACTGAAGTGGTTAAGATATTTTTCATCATGTGCCCGCCAGACACTCCCTGTTCATGTTGCCTAATTCAGCCGCATGCTTCATATAAAGTCCCAAACTCTCTCCTTATGCAATGTCATATGATAGAAAAACAAAGTAGATATGGTGCTGTTCTACTGCTAACACATAGTGGTGTAAAAATACTTAAGCTGCTTCCTTTGGAAAAATCCTGAAGACTAAGAAGATATTACACCCTGTAAATTATAAGAGTATAATGCAAAATAAACTAAACCAAAAATTACTTATACAGTATAGTCTTGCATTGAAACTAAAATCAAACAAAGTGTGTCATCCTTGGTGTGGAAAATCAATATATATGATAACCGTTAAGATAAAAATAAAGTACTATAAAAAACTGTTGTGCGTGCTGAAACACTCTAAGGTGCAATTGTAATTAATATATATCTGATACCCGTTAGGATAAAAGAAAAAGTAAAACACTAAAACACAAAATAAATTGTTGTGCATACTGAAACAGTTTAAGGTGCAATATAATTAATATGCTTTCTAAAGTGCTATTAGTGTTATTAAACCTACAACAAGCAAATTTTCTATGTCTGCATTTCCATATTGTCCATTTCAAATAAACTAATAAAAATCATCAAAAAAACCCAAATTACTAAAAATAAATAAATGATGAATTATAAAGTGCTCTTGTGCCAGTGAAGAAAATCCTCTTTCTAGTCTGATGGACTTTTCAGTGAGTGAATACACCGTGCATATCTTAGTTCGTGTTCCTATTGCGGCTGCACTCACCATATTCTTCTCCCCCTCCTGGAGTTAAAAGCATCCACAGCATGTGCCACTGTGTAGCAATACAGGAAGAAGACCGTCCTTAGTACAGTTTGGCCAGCCAAACTGTACTAAAAACTGTACTAAGGACGGTCTTCTTCCTGTATTACACAGTGGTACATACTGTGGATGCTTTTTTATTTATTTTTAGTAATTTGGGTTTTTTTGATGATTTTTATTAGTTTATTTGAAATGAACAAAATGCAAATGCAGACATAGAAAATCTGCTTGTTGTAGGTTTAATAACACTAATAGCACTTTAGAAAGCATATTAATTATATTGCACCTTAAACTGTTTCAGTATGCACAACAATTTATTGAGTGTTTTAGTGTTTTACTTTTTCTTTTATCCTAACGGGTATCAGATATAAGCATATTAATTACAATTGCACCTTAGAGTGTTTCAGCACGCACAACAGTTTTTTATAGTACTTTATTTTTATCTTAACGGTTATCATATATATTGATTTTCCACACCAAGGATCACACACTTTGTTTGATTTTAGTTTCAATGCAAGACCACACTGTATAAGTACCGGTAATTTTTGGTTTAGTTTATTTTGCATTATGCGCTTAAAATTTACAGGGTGTAATATCTTCGAATGCCCCGTACACACGGTCGGATTTTCCGATGGAAAATGTCCGATCGGAGTGTGTTGTCGGACATTCCAACCGTGTGTGGGCTCTATCGGACATTTTCCATCAGATTTTCCGACACACAAAGTTTGAGAGCAGGCTATAAAATTTTCCGACAACAAAATCCGTTGTCGGAATTTCCGATCGTGTGTACACAAATCCGACGGACAAAGTGCCACGCATGCTCTGAATAAATAAAGAGATGAAAGCTATCGGCTACTGCCCCGTTTAGAGTCCCGACGTACGTGTTTTACGTCACCGTGTTTAGAACGATTGGATTTTCCGACAACTTTGTGTGACCGTGTGTATGCAAGACAAGTTTGAGCCAACATCCGTCGGAAAAAATCCTAGGATTTTGTTGTCAGAATGTCCGATCAATGTCCGACCGTGTGTACGGGCATTAGTCTTCAGGATTTTTCCAAAGGAAGCAGCTTAAGTATTTTTACACCACTATGTGTTAGCAGTGCCATATCTACTTTGTTTTCCTATCATATGACATTGCTCCACTTAGTGGTAGTAATTAGTAGAGGCAGCAGTTCTATTAACCCCCTCCAACTCTCTATTTAGTACTCAGTCCTTTGCGCGGAGATTTCCTTTTTCTTTCTCTCCTTATGCAAATTGCAAATAGGAATGGAGGCACTTGACGTTCCATGTCCTGGCCTCATCTAAAGTCCCAAACCTTTTTTCCTTTATCAACTCCTAGGTAGATACAAGGAGGCAAAATCCTACAGACCAGGAAAAGATTATAAGGGGAACTGGAGAAGTACCCAATCTTCATGGCTGAAGCCTTAAAAATTGAAGGCGCCTTTTTGGGATAACAGCAGAAGTCCTCTTAATGATATGCTCATCCAGGGGGTGCCTGTGGTAGCCAGACTAAAGCTTTGCGCACACTCCTGGATGGAAAATTTTCAGGATCAGTAGGGCATAATGGCTATATTGGTGTGGCATTGGTGGAAGTTTAAGGGATGTACACCTTCTGATTACTTCCAGACAGCCAGGCCACCGGATTCGATGACAAAGCAAAATATTCTGGTCCAGTTTGTAGCTGAATGAATTTAAAAACAAGCTTGTGAAAGTTTCAAGCGCCCAGAGAAGATGAGGATTCTGTTCACCTCTGTTCCTAGTAAAAACAAAAAACAAGCACAAAAAGTTGGAGTTCGAGATAAAGAATCCCCAATCAATTCTATTATTGATAAATCTGGGAGATTGGATGCTCGCTGTAGGTTTATCAGACACCTACTTACACATCCAAATCCATCCTGCATTTCGATGCCTTCCCTTCAGTCTGTCCACCTCCCCCAAGACATCCACAAAGGTCATACTGTCTGCCATAGTGAGGGGATGAGAATATACTACTACTTGGATGGCATCCTTCTGCTAGCCTGCGATCGGGAGATGCTTATCCAGCATTGGGATGCTCTGCTACACAATCTACAAAATTTTTCAGTAGCTAATCAATTGGAAGAAGAATGATGAGGCGTATATGGATAAACAGAAAAATTCAGTAGAACTTCTATGAGGGAAGATCTGTCCTTTGATAGAGAAAGTTAAAGGTGCTTTGGGAGCAAAGTCTCTTCCAGCAGAACAGTGCCTGAGTATTCTTGGGTCTGAATGGAACATTCTTACATCAGATGCCAGCCAGAAAGATTGGAGGGGTGCATTTGAAGGAGCAAGCTGCTCAAGATTATTGGATGTTCATCGCACAAGGCATAGTATCGAATGCTCTCAAACTGAGAGCAGCGATCAAGGCCCTTTTAGCATTCACACCTTTTATAAGAGGAACAAGAATTGCACTGTGCCTAGACAACAAAATGGCAGTTACATACATACAGAGGCAAGGGGGAACAAGGAGTCAAAGCCTAATGTTGGAAGTGCGACTGTTAGTCAAATTAGCTCAGATTCATCTAAAAGACCTGAGGGCAGTCTGTATGCCTGCAACTCAAAATTGGTTAGCAGACTCGTTGAACCGCACCTTCTTATCAAACAATGAGTGGTCCCTCAGCTGGGGTGTTCAGTCAGTTAATTCTAAAGAGGGGGTCTCCCCAGGGGGATCTAGCGACAACTCCCTGGAATATGAAATGTGACAGAATCCTAGTGAAATGCACCATACCCAGCATTGGAAGGATAGACCTCCAATGCCGCGTACACACGACCGGTTTTGCCGTCGGAATAAACTCCAAAGGTTTCTCCGACGGAACTCCGAAGGAATTCCGCTCAAGTGGTCTTGCATACACACGGTCACACCAAAGTCCGACCGTGCAGAACGCGGTGATTTACAACATGTACGACGGGACTAGAAAAAGGAAGTTCAATAGCCAGTAGCCAATAGCTTCCGTCTCGTACTTGCTTCAGAGCATGCATCGTTTTTGGTCCGTCGGAACAGCATACAGACGAGTGGTTTTCCCGATAGGAATTGGTTCTGTCGGAAATATTTAGAACATGTTCCATTTCTAGGTCCGTCAGAATTTTTGAAAAGAAAAGTCCGATGAAGCATACACACGATTGGAATAGACGATGAAAAGCTTCCGTCTGACTTTTTCTGTCGGACATTCCGCTTGTGTGTACGTGGCTTTAGACTGCCAATGGAAATTCCAGTATGGATAATTGCAAGAGGCGGAGGCTACTTATCAGCAGAAGCAATCAAAGTTCCCAAGTTCTTACAACTGGGGCTGGACAAGGGCTTAGGTTCAAAAACCTTTAAAGTTTCAGCCTTGTATGCACTTACTGGGGTTTAATGGGCCCTTAACCTATTGATAATCAGCGGCAACTCCATGAATAGAGCAGTACCGATTGTCTCCTGAGGCTAGTTGGCAAAGTCAGCAACATGGTCCTCCCACAACAACTTCAATATGCTTTATTAGGTGAACCTGGCTCAGCTCACGACAGTAGGTAGAATTTTAAACCATTGAGCCGAGTCTGTCTTTTGAAAATTGAAAATACTATTGACTGCACCACCCTGCTGTTTTAAGAATAAATACACCACTAGTTTACTAAAATCTGTTTGTGTAGCCAGAATTCTATACGTCAATATTGTATCCAAGTATATAAACTTATAATATCTAATTAAATATATAAAATGCAATGTGCCAAATGCCAAAATACCATAAAACCACATACAGGTACAATCACTAAATAAATATAAAATGCTAGTGTCCAATTTATGCTATGTTCAAATGTGCTAGTTCTTTGCAAAGTGCTCTGTGAACTGTCCTTTATAAATAGGTGATTCTTGTGCTTGTCAGGTCAATCATCTATTTCTCCTTGTGACACTTCCACCATTAAAGTGACAATTCCACCACCACATGTATTAACCACTCACCAGATACTGGTAAGTATGTGTCTTTGGTTCATTAGAAGGGATAACCACTCCACCTGTACCGTTTTCCTTGCTGGCCCCAATTTCTATAGGTAAACCATATCCATCCTCATATAAAATAAACAGCGATCATTGCGCAATATGTATATTTATTCAATACAAAAGACACAAAAGACTATACACTCACATTTTAGGGTGCCCATAAGCACTACACTAATTTTTTTTAGTGAATGTGTAGGGGTACCATGTACCCCATACTCATTCACATAGGGGGGGCAGGATCTGGGGGTTCCCTTGTTAAAGGGGGCTTCCAGATTCCGATAAGCCCCCCTGCCCGCAGACCCCGACAACCACCGGGCAAGGGTTGTAGGGAAGAGACCCTTGTCCCCATCAACATGGGGGCAAGGTGCTTTGGGGTGGGGGGTGCAGAGCCCTTCTTGCCCCAAAGCACCCATCCCCCCATGTTGAGGGCATGCGGCCTGGTATGGTTAAGAGGGGGCGCTCGCTCGTCCCCTCCCTTTCCTGACCTGCCGGGCTGCATGCTCAGATAAGGGTCTGGTATGGATTTTGGGGGGACCCCCACGCCATTTTTAAAAAAATATTGGCGTGTGGGGGTCCCCTCCAAATCCATAATAGACCCAAGGGCCAGGTATGGACCTGTGGGGGGACCCCACGCCATTTTTCTCTCAATTTTTTTTTTATCCGGCAGTTCTTTTTTTCTACATTCAGCGGGAAGCCCGCTGACAACTGATGACTCATCGGTTGTTAAGGACATGGCGGCCGGCTTCCCGGCCCCCTGCTTAGCAACCAGCTATATACAGTGTAAAAAAAAAACAAAATCACAGTAAAAACGCGTGTCCAAAAGTGCGTCAAGCACCGCAAAAAGCACTGCAGAAACGCTCAAAAGCAACATGCATAGATGTGAATCGAGCCTAAGATAGCAAATCTCTACTTTTTGAGTTCAGGCCCATTAATACCCTGCTGTTGCAGTAATAAAGCATTGGTGCATTGCTGTATTATTCTTTCTGAATAGCACTCCAACTCATCTGCCAAAGGACTTGTGTTACAGCATAGTGTAAAGCATGACAATCCACTAACGTGTGTTGCAGTTAGAAAAAATTTGAACACCCCCCCGGTTTGGTTCGCAGCAGGACATGCGAACAGGCAAAAAATTTGTGCGAACACATGAACACTATTATGCCCTGTACACACGGTCGGATTTTCTGACGGAAAATGTTCGATGGGAGCTTTTTGTTGGAAATTCCGACCGTGTGTAGGCTCCATCGGACATTTTCCATCAGAATTTCCGACACATAAAATTTGAGATCTGGATCTCAAATTTTCTGACAAAAAAATCCGTTGTCGGAAATTCTGATCGTGTGTACAAGATTTTGACGCACAAAGTTCCACGCATGCTCGGATTTAAGCAGAAGAGCCGCACTGGCTATTGAACTTCATTTTTCTCGGCACGTCGTACGTGTTGTACGTCACCACATTCTTTGCTATCGGAATTTCCAACAAGATTTGTGTGACCGTGTGTATGCAAGACAAGTTTGAGCCAACATCCGTCGGAAAAAATTCATGGATTGTGTTGTCGGAATGTCCGATCGTGTGTACAGGGCATTAAAGTTTATGGAGCACGCACATGAAAAACCAAAACTGCTCATTTTAAAGGCTTATATGCAAGTTATTGCCATAAAAAGTGTTTGGGGACTTGGGTACTGCCCCAGGGAACATTTAGTAATGCAAAAAAAAGTTTTAAAAACTGACATTTTTTCAGGAGCAGTGATTTTAATAATGCTTAAAGTGAAACAATAAAAATAAAATACTCCTTTAAATATTGTGCCTGAGGACTCTCCTTAGTCTGCCTGTAAAGTAGCGCATCTTTCCCATGTTCATAACAGTACCACAGAGAAATTACATTTCTAAAGGAAAAAATGTCATTTAAAACAGCTCCTGGCTGTAATGTATTGTCGGATCCCGGCAATATACAAAAAAATCATTGCAAAAAATCGGTGTGAGTTCCCGCCCCGCCCCCCAGTCTATTACCGAGCCCTTCAGGTCTGGTATGTATATTAAGGGAAACCCTGCTCCAAAATTTTAAAAAATGGCGTGGGGGGTCCCCCCCAAAATCCATAAAAGGCCTTTCAGGTCTGGTATGGATTTTGAGGGGAACCCCACGCCAAAATTAAAAAAAAGCGTAGGGGTCCCCTCAAAAACCATACCAGACCCTTATCTAAGCACGCAACCTGGCAAGCCGCAGGAAAAGGGGGGGCGAGAGAGCGCCCCCCACAACCCTTGCCCGGTGGTTGTGGGGGTCTGAGGGCGGGGGGCTTATCGGAATCTGGAAGCCCCCTTTAGCAAGGGAGCCCCCAAATCCCGGCCCCCCCTATGTGAATAGGTATCGGGTATAAATTGTACCCCTACGCATTCACCAAAAAAAGTGTAAAAAAATTAAAAATGACAGGAGGCAATTCCTTTATTTAAAAAAAAAAAGTGTCCCGCAATGTCCATCCATCTTAAATCACAGTGCTGACGGCCCTGAGAAAAAAAGAAAGAAAAAACACGGAAAAACTCCGCCTCGATGGGAGCTGCAGCCTTTTCACAATGACAGCTCTTATATAACCAAGGGCGGGGCCACCCGGTGATGTAACCGGTGATCCCGTCCCCTTCTGATGTCATGTAACGTCTGACGTGACGTCAGAGGGGAGCGGGTCACTAGTTTACATTACCGGGTGGCCCATCCCTTGCCTAAATAACAGCTGTCAAAGCAAAAACACGGCAGTCGCGAGGACGCCTCCCATGGAGGGGGAGTTTTTCTGTTTTTTTCTCTGGACAATCGGACGCCATGATTGAAGATGGATTTACATCGCGGGTCATTTTTTTTTTTTTAATAAAGGACTTGTTCAAAACAAGTGACACTTTGACTTTTTTGGTGAATAAGTAGGGGTACAATGTACCCAATACCCATTCACATAAGGGGGCTGGGATCTGGGGGTCCCCTTGTTAAAGGGGGCTTCCAGATTCTGATAAGCCCCCCATCCGCAGACCCCCACAACCACCGGGCAAAGGTTGTGGGGATGAGGCCCTTGTCCCCATCAACATGGGGACAAGGTGTTTTGGGGGGACCCCAAAGCACCCTCCCCATGTTGAGGGCATGTGGCCTGGTACGGTTCAGGAGGGGAGGGGCACTCTCTCATCCCTTCCTTTTCCTGCAGCCTGCGAGGTTGCATGCTCGTATAAGAGTCTGGTAAGGATTTTGGGGGGACCCCCACGCCATTAAAAAAAAAAAATTGGCACAGGGTTCCCCTTAATATCCATATCAGACCTGAAGGGCCTGGTATGGATCTTAGGGGGGACCCCATGCCATTTATTTTTAAATTGTGGCATGGGGTTCCCCTTAATATCCATACCAGACCTGAAGGGCCTGGTAATGGACTGGTGGGGGGGGACTCACGCTGTTTTTTTCAATGATTTTTATGTATATTGCCGGGATCCGACAATACATTACAGCCGCGAGCAGTTTTAAATAATATTTTTTCCTTTAGAAGTGTAATTTTGCTGCTCTCATTCATTACACTATGTACGGAGGCTATGTAAGCAGCCTTACATTGTGTGGGGCATGGACTTAGCCCTCTGAGCCATGATTGGCCAAAGGCACCCTGCCTATGGCCAATTATGGCTCTTTCAGCAGAGCGCGCTGTGATTGGCCAAAGCATGCATTGGCCAAAGCAGTGCATTATGGGGCAGTCCGCGGCACTCAAATTTGCCACAGACGTCCCATAATGTTCTAAATTCGACTCGAACATTGGGCTCATCCCTAGGTGAAAACGGGTGGGGGGGGGGAGGCTAAAGAAAGAAAATGAATGCAGCCACCACATCAAAGGATTGGTAAGCTGCAATATAATACATTTTTGTTTTTAGGTTCAATACTGCTTTCATTGTGTGAGGAGAATATTCATGATATGCACCATACAGTTACAGCTACAAATTATCGCTACAGTTATCAACCCATATTTCCCATTAACTATAAGGCAACAGTTCATAGACATGACTTTGTTCACATGTAGCCAAGAAGTGACTTAGCAGTTGCTGTTCATCTGTCACTGCATTCAAGGCACCTTCAAGACATAAGTGGAAACAGTTGGTAAATGAACTTCAGAGAGATTAATTAGACATGAAATTAGTAAACTGTCCCCATTCTGTAACAGAAGAAATTCCAACGTCACAGAAGATCTCAGTGGCCGAATCCTATTGAATCAAGTGACAAACAGTGGCACAGTCAGTGAGATACGGAATTTTTACTTTTTTTGCAGGGCATTTTAAAATTCATGGCAAGGTCATTTTAAGTGTAACCTGGGCTAATGTGCAAATAATGCAGTGATGTTCTGCAAATATTTTTTAACTTTGCCAAAACATTTTATTTAGAATCTATAGTATTTTTCGATATACTAAATAGTTTGATATATATATATATATATATACAGTGGGGAAAATAATTTTTGATCCCCTGTAGATTTTGGAAGTTTGCACACTTACAAAGAAATTAAGGGTCTTTCATTTTTTATCATAGGTGTATTTTAAATGATAGAGACAGAATATCAACTATAGTCAGCATTTTTCTTCCCCCAAACATGGCAAGTCCCCCTCCTTAAGAAGGTACATGTACAGTCAAGCCAATGAACATCTAGTGGCTTGACTGTACATGTGGTCAGATGAGACCAAAATTGAGCTCTTTGGCATTAACTCGACTTGCCATATTTGGAGGAAGAAAAATGCTGACTATGACCCTAAGAACTTCCCTACAGTCAAGCATGGAGGTGAAAACATTATGCTTTACTGCATTGGGGGCCAATGGACCGGGCCATGTATTGTCAAATCTTGGATAAGAACCTTCTTCCCTCAGCCAGAACACTGAAGATGGGTTGTGGATGGGTCTTCCAGCATGACAATGACTCAAAACATACCGCCAAGGCAACAAAGGAGTGGCTCAAGAAGAAGCACATTAGGGTCATAGAGTGGTCTAGTCAGTCTCCAGACCTTAATCCTATAGAAAATTTATGACGGGAGCTGAAAATTTGAGTTGCCAAGAAACCTTAAGGATTTAGAGAAGATCTGTAAAAAATCCCTCCTGAGATGTGTGCAAACCTGGTAACCAACTACAAGAAACGTCTTATCTCCGTGCTTGCCAACATGGATTTCTCCACCAAGTACTAAGTCATGTTTTGCTTGGGGATCAAATACTTATTTTACTCACTAAACTGCAACTCGATTTATAACATTTGGATCATGTGTTTTTCCTGGATTTTTGGTTGACATGTTTCTATCATTTAACCACTTCAGCCCCGGAAGGATTTACCCCCTTCCTGACCGAGCTATTTTTTGCGATATGGCACTGTGTCGCTTTAACTGACAATTGCACGGTTGTGTGATCCTGTACCCAAGGCCGTCTTTAATATTGATTGGACCCTGAACAAACATTTTCCTGGGGCCATTTTCTGTAGCCTTTCCCATCATTACACATGACCCCCTCCCCCATATTACCCAAATTACTACATAGGTCCCCCATAATTACAGGACCCCCCTCCCACATCACTACACAGGCCCCCTCCCCCATACTACCCTCCATTATTACACAGGCTCCCTTCCCCATAATAAATCTCATCATTACACAGCCCCCCCCTCCATACTACATTGCCACTCATTAACCATCAGCGCGTTGCTGTTTCTGCAGAAAGGAGGGGTATTGCTGAGGGTGGAGAAACAGGGAGGGGTTATTGTTGGGGGTGGAGAGGCAGGGAGAGGGGTTATTATTTAGGGCGGAGAAGCGGGGAGGGGGGTTATTATTAAGGGTGGAGAAGTGGGGTTATTGTTGAGGGTGGAGAAGCAGGGAGGGGGTTATTGTTGAGGGGCGGGGAGGGGGGTTATTGTTAAGGGTGGAGAAGCAGGGAGGGGGTTATTGTTGAGGGTGGGGAAGCGGGAAGTGGGGTTATTATTGAGGGTAGAATAGTGGGGAGAGGGATTATTGTTAAGGATGGAGAAGCAAGGAGGGGGGTTATTATTGAGGGTAGAGAAGCGGGAGAGGGATTATTGTTGAGGGTGAAGAAGCAGGGAGGGGGGTTATTATTGAGGGTAAAGAGACAGAGAGGGGGGTTATTGGGGGTGAAGAGGCAGGGATTGGGGTTATTGTTGGGGGTGGAGGCAGGGAGAGGGGTTATTGCTTAGGGTGGAGAAGCGTGGAAGGGGTTATTATTGAGGGTGGAGAAGCAGGGAGGGGGGTTATTGTTAAGGGTGGAGAAGTGGGGATGGGGGTTATTGTTGAGGGTGGAGAAGCAGGGAGGAGAATTATTGTTGAGGGTGGAGAGGCAGGGAGGGGGTTATTGTTGAGGGTGGAGAAGTGGGGAGGGGGTATTGTTAAGGGTGGAGAAGCGGGGAGGGGGGTTATTGTTGTGGGTGGAGAGGCAGGGAGGGGGGTTATTGTTGAGGGTGGAGAAGCTGGGAGGGGGGTTATTGTTGATGGTGGAGTAGCGGGGAGGGGGTTATTGTTGAGTGTGGAAAGGCGGGGAGGGGGGTTATTGCTGAGCCCACAGCTGTCAATCACTGCCCTGCACTATAACACCCAGCAGCCCTGCCCTCCCCCCTCCAAGAAGTTCTGCAGCAGCAGCCAATCACTGTCCTGCACTACAACACCCAGCAACCCTTCCCTCTCCACCCCCTTCCAAAAAGTTCTGCAGCAGCAGCCAATCACTGCCCTGCATTACAACACCCAGAAGCCCTTCCCTCCAAGAAGTTCTGCAGCAGCAGCCAATCACTGCCCTGCCCTACAACACCCAACGCATAGCATACCCCCAAGAAGTTCTGCAGCAGCAGCCAATCACTGCCCTGCACTACAACACACAGCAGCCCTGCACCCCCCCAAGAAGTTCTGCAGCAGCTGAGACTCCCTGAAAAGTTATCAGAGGTGGTGGGAGGGGGAGCCCGGCTCAGGACAGCATACAGTGTCTCCGACGGTGACAGTATACTCGCTATGCAGAGCGATGTAGTCCGGCAGCCCACAGAGGAGGGATGGGAGGGGCGGAATGCAACATGTTGCCAGTGTCTTGCCGAGAAAGTTCCCTCGGCGGATAAGTTCCTCCCCTGTACTGCGCAGGCGCAGCGCCTGCGCAGTACCAACTGCTGTCAGCCGGCGGAGATAGCCGAAGCTCAAAATCCACAATCGGCTGTACATGGCGCCTGCGCTCTGGGTCCAGATTCCTTCCCCACCATCCAAGTGGACCTGGAGGGGGAATCTAAAAGTGCCGAGCGCAGCGAGGCCGTGCCCGAAGCGTGGCGAGCGAAGCGAGCCCGCGAGGGGCCCTCTTACAGGCGCCGTGTACAGCTGATTTTGAGCTGTTCCGCTTCGGCTATTTCTGCCGGATCGTACTGCGCATGCGCAGTACAGTGAGGAACTTATCCGCCGAGCGGAACTTATTCGGCAGAACACCGGCAGACTGAGATAAGGTGAAGGGGCGGGCCAGTAGAAGAGACACTGCAGGGATGTGACTTCACTTAACCCATGCCGAGGTGGATAGAAAGAAGGAGAAAACAAATGCATGTGACTTATCAGCGTTTGGGGCCCTCCAACAATGAATGGGACCTGGGCAGATACCCCATTTGCCCTGTGTTAAAGATGGCCCTGGCTGTACCCAAACAAAATTGATGTCCTTTTTTCCCACAAATAGAGCTTTCTTTTGGTGGTATTTGATCACCACTTTTTGCTATAATAAATATCCCCAAAAAATATATAAAAAAAAATTCTTTCTCAGTTTAGGCCAATATGTATTCTACATATTTTTGGTAAAAAAAATTGCAATAAGCGTATATTGATTGGTTTGCACAAGTTATAGCGTCTACAAAATAGGGGATAGATTTATGGCATTTTTATTATTCTTATTTTTTTTCTACTAGTAATGGCGGCAATCTGCGATTTTTATTGGGACTTCGACATTGCGGCAGACAGATCGTACACTTTTCACAGTATTTTGGGGCCATTGACATTTATACAGCGATCAGAGCTTTAAATTGCCAGACCATTGTTCCTAATTTTTACGGACAGCCTACTGACTGGAATTGTACCAGCTAATTGGAGAAAAGCCAATGTAGCACCAGTATTTAAAAAGGGCCCAAAATACATCCCTGAGAATTACAGACCAGTTATGCCCTGTACACACAGTCGGAATGTGTGATAGGACCTTGTTGTCGGAAATTCCGACTGTGTGTAGGCTCCATCACACATTTTCCATCGGAATTTCCGACACACAAAGTTTGAGAGCTTGCTATAAAATTTTCCGACAACAAGATCCGTTGTCGGAAATTCCGATCGTGTGTACACAAATCCGACGGACAAAGTGCCACACATGCTCAGAATAAATTAAGAGACGAAAGCTATTGGCTACTGCCCCGTTTATAGTCCTGACGTGTTTTACGTCACCGCGTTCAGAGCAATCGGATTTTCCAACAACTTTGTGTGACCGTGTGTATGCAAGACATGTTTGAGCCAACATCCGTTGGAAAAAATCCATGGATATTGTTGTCGGAATGTCCGATCAATGTCCGACCGTGTGTACAGGGCATTAGTCTAACATCAAAAGTATGTAAACACTTGGAGGGGATGATAAGGGACTATATACAAGATTTTAATAATGAGAACGGTATCATTAGCAGTAATCAGCATGGATTCATGAAGAATCGTTTTTGCCAAACCAATCTATTACCTTCTATGAGGAGGTGAGTTGCCATCTAGATAAAGGAAGGCCCATGGACGTGGTGTATCTGGATTTTGCAAAAGCATTTGACACAGTTCCCCATAAACGTTTACTGTACAAAATAAGGGCCGTTGGCATGGACCATAGGGTGAGTACATGGTTTGAAACTGGCTACAGGGGTGAGTTCAGAGGGTGGTGATAAATGGGGAGTACTCAGAATGGTCAGGGGTGGGTAGTGGGCCCCCCCCCCCCCAGGGTTCTGTGCTGGGACAAATCCTATTTAATTTGTTCATAAACGACCTAGAGGATGGGGTAAACAGTTCAATCTCTGTATTTGCGGACGATACTAAGCTAAGCAAGGCAATAACTTCTCCGCAGGATGTGGAAACCTTGCAAAAAGATCTGAACAAATTAATGGGGTGGGCAACTATATGGCAAATGAGGTTCAATGTAGAAAAATTAATGTAATTGTAAAATAATGCATTTGGGTGGCAAAAATATGAGTCAATCTATACACTGAGGGGAGAACCTCTGGGGGAATCTAGGAAGGACCTGGGGGTCTTAATAGATGATAGGCTCAGCAATGGCATGAAATGCCAAGCTGCTGCTAACAAAGCAAACAGAATATTGGCATGCATTAAAAAGGGGATCAACTCCAGAGATAAAACGATAATTCTCCCACTCTACAAGACTCTGGTCCGGCCGCACCTAGAGTTTGCTGTCCAGTTCTGGCCACCAGTCCTCAGGAAGGATGTACTGGAAATGGAGAGAGTACAAAGAAGGGCAACAAAGCTAATAAAGGGTCTGGAGGATATTAGTTATAAGGAAAGGTTGCGAGCACTGAACTTATTCTCTCTGGAGAAGAGACGCTTGAGAGGGGATATGATTTCAATATACAAATACCATACTGGTGACCCCAAAATAGGGATAAAACTTTTTCGAAGAAGGGAGTTTAACAAGACTCATGGCCACTCATTAAAATTAGAAGAGAAGAGGTTTAACTATGTAGAGGGTTCTTTATTGTAAGAGCGGCAAGAATGTGGAATTCCCTTCCACACGCGGTGGTCTCAGCGGGGGGCATTGATAGTTTCAAGAATAAGATAGATTTAGATAAGCACCTTAATGACCGCAACATACAGGGATATACAATGTAATACTGACATATAATTACACACATGGGTTGGACTTGATGGACTTGCGTGTTTTTTCAACCTCACCTACTATATGTATATATGTATTAGCCATTGATTACTGTATAAATGTCACTGGCAGGGAAGGGGTTAACACTAGGGGCGATCAAGGGATTAAATGTTTTACCTAGGGAGTGATTCTAACTGTGGGGCGGATGGGACTGGCTGGGTGAGGAGCCCAATCGTTGTCCCTAAGCAGTAGGAACAACAGATCGCTCTCCTCACCCCTGACAGAATGGAGATCTGTTTGCTTACATTGACAGATCTACGTTCTCTCCTTCTCAGGAGCAATCGCGGGTAGCCGGCGGAGATCGCGGCCACCGGCCACGTGCACGGGCTCCTACGTCATGCGGCAGGCGCGCGCCCTATACTCCTTAAAGCGCCTGCCGTACAGCTACGGGGATTCGCGCAGGAGTGCCATTCTGCCACAATCAATCGACGACGGGCGGTCGGAAAGCGGTTAAAATACAACTATGATAAAAATTATAGACCCTTAATTTTTTTGTAAGTGGTCAAACTTAAAAAATCTGCAGGGGATCAAATATTTGTTTTCACATAGATAGATAGATAGATAGATAGATAGATAGATAGATAGATAGATAGATAGATAGATAGATAGATAGATAGATAGATAGATAGATAGATAGATAGATAGATAGATATAATTTCCAAGCATAACACTTTCCACATAAACAATCTGAGGATGACCTACACAGTGCTTCCCAAATTACAAGAACACTAAAGGCTTTTAAGAGAGTATCATTTGTTCAGTGGGTCAGCCTAAAAATTTGTTGGAAAATTCAGACGAATGCATCAGTAGTTAAGCATTCAACAAGGACAATTCTTTCCAGGTTCCTTTGTAGTGCTCGGTCTCCAGTTCCAGACAACTGGCTTTCAAACATGTAGATGCCATTCCACCAAATTATCAAGTTCTAATTAAAGTCAATACTTTTCCAGAAATCTCATTCATAATGAGACATGCTTCCATATTATATTTTTTGAATACAAGAAAGAAAAGAAACAAATGCTGTGTATGTATTTGTTAAAATGCAATTTAAAATAAAACCATAAAGACCTGGCTACATTAAAATGTCTGTAATACCCTGTACACACGGTCAGATTTTCCGACGGAAAAAGTGCGATCGGATTGTGTTGTCGGAAATTCCGATCGTGTGTGGGCTCCATCGGACTTTTTCTGTCAGAATTTCCAACACACAAAGTTTGAGAGCAGGCTATAAAATTTTCCGACAACAAAATCCGATCGGTTAAATTCCGATCGTGTGTACACAAATCCGACACACAAAGTGCCACGCATGCTCAGAATAAATTAAGAGACAAAAGCTATTGGCTACTGCCCTGTTTATAGTCCCGATGTACGCGTTTTACGTCACCGCGTTCAGAACGATCGGATTTTCGGACAACTTTGTGCAACCGTGTGTATGCAAGACAAGTTTGAGCCAACATCCATCGGAAAAAATCCATGAATTTTGTTGTTGAAATGTCCAATCAATGTCTGATCGTGTGTACAGGGCATTAGTGTTCTGATATATACAGTACATACTTATATGTACACCTAGGAAATACATTTAGGTAACATATGTGTGTTTTTCTCTCTACACCACATTTCTGGGGTTAATCTGCAACAATGCATTACCTATATTACAGCTTACGTCTTTTTCTGTAAGTTATTAAGAGGAAACCTGTCATCAGCGCAATAGGTAGGCTGCCACTGCGTGCTTCTCCTAAAAATACTTCATGCTTTGGAGTTGATTTACTAAAACAGGAGAGTGCAAAATCAGGTGCAGCTCTGCATACAAACCAATCAGCTTCCAGGTTCTTCTGTCAAAGCTTAATTGAACAAGCTGAAGTTAGAAGCTGATTGGCTACCATGCACAGCTGCACCAGATTTTGCACTCTCCAGTTTTAGTAAATCAACACCCTTGTGTTATTGCTGATGGTTTTTGCCTTTAATACTTTCTGACTCACTGACCTTGAACAAATCTAGATATAAGAAAATGTAAATTTTATCTCATTTTCATTTGATGCATGCATGTTACAGGACAGGCAAGCAACTAGCATCAACTAGCATTTAAGAAAGAGATCTGTAATGGTAGCCCACATATTTTTTCATACATGGGTGTTGCTAGGCTTCCTTTCTGACTGTCAAGGTAAAGCACCTCTCCAACCAGTGACAATTTAAGAAGGGGGGGAGTATTCCTCCACTTACGACAAATGGGAGAACCACTTCACTTACCACCAGTGTAAGGGAACACTTTTCAACTGATGACCAATGTAAGGGGTATTTTTGCAACGACCTCCAATATAGGGTGGCAACTCCCCACTTACCGCCAATGCAAGGAAGCAATTCTCAAATAACCACCAATTTAAGGAGGTGCATTTCTCAACTAACCATCAAGGGGGAAACTCCCCACTGACCACCAATGCAAGGGAGCACCTTTGCACTGACCAGCAATGTGGGGAATACACCTTTCCACTAACCACCAGAGTAAAGTGGCACTTCTTCTCTGAACACCATTGTAAGGGAGCACCTCACCACTAATCACTAATGCAAGAGGGTACCTCTCCACTGAGCATTAATGTAGGAGGCCCCTCTCAAATGACCACAAAGGTAAGAGGACCCTTCTCCATAGATCACCAAAAGCCAAAAGTTAATACCCTCATAACTTGGGACAATAGGAATGCATAAACAGCAGTAAAGAATACTGATGTCAGAATTCTCCAAGGCTACCACTGCCACTATTGTCAAAGTTAGAGAGTACAATCAAATCAAGTAAAGTTAGAGAGTGAAAAAGACACATACTTTTAACAGTGTTCATATGCATTAAAACTGTACCCTCTCACAAATATGAAAAATACAGATAACATACCATAACGCAGTCAAATAAATATTAAAAGTACCCAAATAATTACCATTTAATCAAAATACTATCCTACATTTTGCTTTCCTTGGCACTAGAACCAAGGCTAATGCAAAGTTGAACTTAGCCAACTTGGTGCCTTTTTATAATCATGCTTGTGATATGTAACTGTGTACTCATTGTAAGCCACACTTTAATAACTATTTACATTTCATTGCAGACTATCAGTCTACATATCAAATACATCACTCCAGTTATAAAAAAAAAAAATCTATCAGGCATATAACAGTGTGTACCACCATGTCATTTGATGTAATTTGTATTAAAGTCCCTGTCATTGTACCTCCATGCCTGCTTAAATAGCTTATTGGATTTCCCTTTGAATCAGTTTTTCAACAGGAACAGCTGTCTTAATATTGTGTAATCAAAAATAGTAACATGGGACCTCATGTGTAAGGTGGTCATCCATCCATGTGTAAGGTCATCCATTCTACAATATGTTATGAGTTATCCAGCCAATGAATTGATAGAAAACATGAAATGGCAGCTTTTGCTGCAATACTCACCTACACGCTGGCACTGTCAATTGTAGACTGTCCATTGTAGACTCAGGCTGTCATGGATATATACCATCACATCAGCCTAGCTCATAGTACAATACTGCAGAGAATGGTGCTGCAACTATAACTTCAGTGCTGTTCTTTGAAGTACTGAATACAATATACTTACGCTGTGTGAATAGAAGGCTAAAAGATGTCACATTAATTGATCAGAAGTCTAATTTGTATATAGGAATTTTTAAAAAATATGTGTGGTGAGGGAGCATTATTTTTTAAACTGGAGACTGCTTTAATACTTGTTTGTATCCAAAAATGAGTAAAAAAAAAAAAAAAAAGCACTACAAAATATAATGTAAACGTAACATAATGAGAAGAAAATTCTAACCACAACATACAAAGCCATTCACAACTCTGCCCCAAGCTACATCACTAATCTTGTCTCCAAATATCACCCAAATCGTCCTCTCCGCTCTTCTCAAGACCTCCTGCTTTCAAGCTCTCTCATCTCCTCCTCCCATGCTCGTCTCCAGGATTTCTCCAGAGCCTCTCCCATCCTCTGGAACTCGCTACCTCCATCTATCCGGCTATCCCCTACTCTTGCTACCTTCAGGCAATCCCTGAAAACTCATCTCTTCAGGAAAGCCTATCACGTCTCCAACTAATCTCCTACCACTTCCACCAGCTCATTCCCCACAGTTACAACCTTTTGTACCACCTGCCCCACCCTATTAGATTGTAAGCTCTTCTGAGCAGGGCCCTCTTAATCCTATTGTATTGTATTGTATTGTATTATATTATAACTGTATTGTCTCCCTTTTATATTGTAAAGTGCTGCGTAAACTGCTGGCGCTATATAAATCCTGAATAATAATAATAATAATAATAATAAAGAAAAACAAACCAGCCATGGAAACAATGTTTCTTCCAGTGGATAAAAGACTATTGGACTAATTTATTAAAACAGAGTTCCAGCCTAAATTACAACAATGCCTGCAATTAGTGAAGACTGTATCCCCATTCATATTTGGATACTTTTTTTTCATTTTCATTTTCTACCTTTTCTTGAGTCTAAAGGCTGCACTTCCATCCAACCTTGCCGCAACGATTTACGGAATTTCTGCTTGTCCATTGACTCCTGGGAAAGCAGTGTCATCAATCCCATGAGTCAATGGGTATCACCCACTGCTAGCATTGCGTACTATCACAACCCAAATGACGCAATGCTAGGAAGAGATAGGTGCCATTTTTTGAATTGGGAATTCAGTCTTTGTTTAGATTGGTACTGTGTGGCAGCAAAGGTATGTTAGCGACTGGCGGTGGCGGCGACAGGAACAACAAGAGCAGCATCGCAATTCAGAGGTTATTTTATTGCACTGACTGAGAAAACTGATGGGTACTGTATGTTAAAACTGATGGGGCAGTTCATGCCCACTGCACAGAACAGGAGGTGCATGCTGGGTAGCCAGCTGCACCTAATCCTTGAAGAGAGTCGCAGCGGGCTTCAGATGCCCACAATCAAGATGGCTGCAAGCTGAATCTGGAGCTTATATTAAGTACTAAAAAATGCACACAGAACAGAAATGGTACGATTTGTAATTGACGAGCGGTGACTGTCACGGGGGTTATTTTAAAAATAAATAAATAAATAAACTATCTGGAACTCCGCTTTAAATATAATGTATAACTAAAGGCATTTTTTTTGTTTTGGATAGAGTGGAGATGAAATAGACCATCTGTCAGTTTTTTTTTGCTCTGTGTGCTGCTCTCTATTTGTTCTGTTTACCATTATCACTGAAAGTGAAAGTAAAAGAAAATTCCCAAATCTTGGGTTGACATCAGTATTCTAATAGAGGGGAAATCTTCTGATAGGGACACTGGTGACCCTGGTGACCCAACAGAATTCTCTCACTTTGGAGGGATGTCCTCTCACTGCCTGTTTTGGTAATGGGACAGGAAGTGAAGGGAAATCGACCCAATGGGGCGCAGATGGCAAAAAAATGACAAAGGTTATAACCCTCTCTTACTATATCCAAAATAGGGATAAAAGTTTTGCCTTTAGTTACACTTAAAGTGTTGCTAAACCCAGCACCCTGCATTCATTATATCTGGTCTCCCACAGTACAGAGAACATGGAAATGCAATTGTTTTAGTAAATATAAACTGCTAAATACCTTTTCTCATCGGAAGTAAGAGCAGTCTTGTGACTTCTATCAGTGGCTGGTTAAAGTTTGTAGGAGGAGTTTTCATTCTACTCTGTCTATCCTATCAGGCTGCAGGACTCCTGACCCTCTATCTGGACAGTGCTGATTGGCCCTGTGCTGAACCCATGCACTCTCCCAAGAAAAAAACTCTCTAGCAATACACACCAAACTGAGCATGTGCAGCTTGTCCCCTAGCCTCTGTTCTATCAGGAGATGTTTTGAGGGCTGTGGAAGGAGGGGACAAACAGAGAAGACAGGATCAAACAGCCTTTTTACACAATGCAGAAGATTATTATTATTATTATTATTATTATTCAGGATTTATATAGCGCCAACAGTTTACGCAGCGCTTTACAATATAAAAGGGTTACAATACAATACAATGCAATACAATACAATAGGATTAAGAGGGCCCTGCTCAGAAGAGCTTACAATCTAATAGGGTGGGGCAGGTGGTACAAAAGGTTGTAACTGTGGGGAATGAACTGGTGGAAGTGGTAGGAGATTAGTTGGAGACGTGATAGGCTTTCCTGAAGAGATGAGTTTTCAAGGATTGCCTGAAGGTAGCAAGAGTAGGGGATAGCCGGATAGATGGAGGTTGCGAGTTCCAGAGGATGGGAGAGGCTCTGGAGAAATCCTGGAGACGAGCATGGGAGGAGGAGATGAGAGAGCTTGAAAGCAGGAGGTCTTGAGAAGAGCGGAGAGGACGATTTGGGTGATATTTGGAGACAAGATTGGTGATGTAGCTTGGGGCAGAGTTGTGAATGGCTTTGTATGTTGTGGTTAGAATTTTGAATTTAATTCGCTGGGTGATTGGGAGCCAGTGTAGGGATTGAAGTAGAGGGTTGGCAGACACTGAGCGGTTGGTAAGGTGGATAAGTCTGGCAGCAGCATTCATGATAGACTGAAGAGGGGATAGCCTATGGAGCGGTAGGCCAATGAGAAGGGAGTTGCAATAGTCAAGGCGAGAGATAACAAGGGAGTGAATGAGGAGCTTGGTGGTTTCATTTGTTAAAAAAGGGCGAATTTTAGAGATGTTACGGAGGTGAATTCTACAAACTTTTGACAGCGATTGGATTTGAGGCTGAAATGACAAGTCAGAGTCTAGGATTACACCTACAGTAGTACCCTGGCGTTATGGGAGGGACTGATGGTTGCATTGTTGATTTTGATGGAAAAGTCATGGAGGGGGGCACGGGCGGGGGGGAATATTAATAGCTCAGTTTTAGAGAGATTTAGTTTAAGGAAGTGGTGCGACATCCATGCTGATATGTCAGTTAGTAAGTTAGTAATGCGAGAGGAGACTGAAGGAGTGAGGTGAGGAGTAGACAGATAGATTTGGGTGTCATCAGCGTATAAGTGGTATTGGAAGCCGTGGGCAGTTATTAGGTGACCAAGGGAGGAGGTGTAGATAGAGAAGAGAAGGGCTCCAAGAACCGAGCCTTGGGGGACCCCCACAGAAAGGGGCAATGGAGAGGAGGAGACAGAGTTGTAGGTGACACTGAAGGAGCGCTGTGATAAATAGCCAGAGAACCAGGATAGAGCAGAATCTCGGAGGCCAAGGGAATGTAGTTTATTGAGAAGGAGCGGGTGGTCAACAGTATCAAAGGCCGCAGAGAGGTCAAGTAGTAGGAGTATGGAGTACTGGCTGTTGGTTTTAGCAGTTAGTAAATCGTTAGTGAGTTTTAGTAAGGTAGTTTCCGTGGAGTGCTGCGAGCGAAAGCCAGACTGTAAGGGGTCAAGAAGGTTATTTTCATTGAGGTAGGAGCTAAGACGGTTGTAGACTAAGCGTTCTAGAAGTTTAGAGGTGAATGGGAGTAATGAGATGGGTCTTAAGTTGTTCAGGTCGGTAGGGTCCAGTGAGGGCTTTTTAAGAATGGGAGTGATCTGTGCATGTTTTAGAGGGGAGGGGAAAATGCCACTAGAAAGGGAGAGATTGAAGATGTGGGTGAGGGAGCATAGGATAGAAGAAGAGGGTGACCGTAGTAGTTGTGAGGGAACAGGATCCAAGGGACAATTGGTTAGGTGGGCATTCGAGAAAATTTTTGTAACCTCTTCCGTAGTAGCCAATTCAAAAGAGGAGAGGGTTGAATGTGCTGCTGGGCAAGGTATGATGGGTGGGGAAGATGTACGCACAGTGGAGATGTCCTCACGAATTGCATCGATCTTGTCTTTGAAGTGATTGGCAATCTCTTGGGCAGTGAGTGAGTTAGTGGGTAGAGGGGGTGGCGGACGAAGCAGAGAGTTAAAGGTTGAGAAGAGCCGACGGGGACTGGATGACAAGGAATTAATAAGAGAGACAAAGTAGGCTTGTTTGGCAGCATGGAGGCATGAATTGTATTTTAGAAGGGCAGATTTATATAGGGTGAAGTCTTGCAGGCATTTGGTTTTACGCCACAGTCGTTCAAGAGCACGGCAATGTCTCTTGAGATTTCTAGTGTTGTCAGTTTGCCAGGGTTGTAACGGTCGGGGCCTAATTCTGCGTGTGGTTAGGGGAGCAAGTGCATCTAGTGATGATGAGAGTGAACTGTTGTAGACAGAAGTGGCCAGGTCAGGACAGGACAGGGGAGAGATTATGTCATATAGGTTGTCAGTAGCAGAATAGAGAAGAGAAGGGTTAAAGTGGCGAAGGTTTCTACAAGTAATTGTTTGCTGCTTGGAGGGATGGGTAGTTGGAGGCAAGGATACAGTGAAAGTAATGATTACCCCCTTAGGTTCCACGGTGAGTATAACAAGCATGTTTTACTGCCTATACAGACTGATTTTACTGTTGTGGGTTTAGTAACACTTTAAGGGAAGTGGGGGCAGTTGCCCAAAAAAGGGAGTTATTAAAAATGTCTGTCAACACCTCTTAAAGCTGCTGTGCACAGTCCCTAAGGATAAAGCCTGAAATATTATCTGAGCCTGTAGCCTTTCGGGAGTTACCTTTCTGCAGGGAACCTCTGCTAGAGTCACCCTGAGGGGCAACTCACCTGGAGAAGGGATGAACCTTGAGTGAAGGGAGGTGTTGGAATCCTAAAAACTGGCATACAAAGTGTTCAGGGCATCAAGAAAAGAAGGATACCTCTGACATTCGGCATCTCTGCTTGTGTAATCTGTAATGCTCTAAGTGTCCCTCCACATGTTCCATGGGTAATTGGTGGGGAAGTGACCCTGAACTGAGATAGAATAGTTAGCCATGCTTCTCCTTATACTCGCAATGAGGCTTCTCCTTGCTGCTCTGAGTTCATCACTAGACCTGATTGTGGAATCACGGCGGGTTTTAGCAGAAAGCAAACCTCTGCATTCATCCAGGGGTTCTGTTTGGGGTGGGTAGCAATTGTCATAGTTGTAGTAACACCCTCCACACATTTGCTGATATAGCCCATAACAGACGATGCATATTCCTCCAGGTCCACATTTCTGACAAATAAGGCAGCATCACCAGGCCATAAAAGTCTTTGTTGTTGGTTTAATGACTTTCAGCAAGGAGCAGTAGACAGGGACCCACATGATGGAAATTGTTTGAAAATGCTGAGGTGGGGAAGAAGCATAGTTATGTATGCCCCTTCTCTATTTTTATATGGCCAATCAAGAGTGTTTGCTCCTTAAGTGCATCATTAGCATCATCACCTGGGGAACATAGACAGCAATATTGAACACTAATTTAAACTTTCATAGCATTTTACTGTTAGATATTCTACTGCCTCCAAAGAACAGCCAAGAAGGAATTTTCTTGTGACACAGAAGGCAATACAGGGAATTAAACTCCAGGATACTTCTGATAATAGAGTCCCTAAGAGTGTAACATCTCCAACCAGGCAAGTCCAACAAAATCAACTGTAACTATTTTGGGCCAGAAAGACTAAGAAGACTAACCCAAAATCTAGACTCTCTAATTCAAGAAGAGAGACCAAATAGGAAAGGATAAATACTGTAGGAAGAGCAAAAATCCAGAAAGTGTGGACTTCTTACAAGGATCACAGAGGACAGGATCACCATTTTGCACAAAAATGTAGGAACTGATTGACCTGAAGAATGGTCTGTAAAATGTTCCCCAGAGATTAAACCAGATTAAAAAGGGGCACTAGGGTCAACATAATAGTCGGTGCTGGAGAATAGTCAAAAGTTACTTGATAGAGAAAAGATATACCTGTGCTAAAATCCCAAAAGCTTGTACATGTATTTGAACTATCAGGTGCTAAAGGGGTGTAACCACATATTAACACTACAAATTCTGGATGGACCCTCTGCACACTGCTATGCCGTGTACACACGATCGCACATTCCGACAACAAAATCCATGTTTTTTTCCGACGGTTGTTGGCGCAGACTTGTCTTGCATACACACGGTCACACAAATCTTGTCGGAAATTCCAAACGTCAAGAACGCGGTGACGTACAACACGTACGACGAGCCGAGAAAAATGAAGTTCAATAGCCAGTGTGGCTCTTCTGCTTGATTCCGAGCATGCGTGGAATTTTGTGCGTCGGAATTGTGCACATACGATCGGAATTTCCGACAACAGATTTTGTTGTCGGAAAATTTGAGATCCAGATCTCAAATTTTGTTTTTTTGGAAATTCTGACGAAAAATGTCTGATGAAGCTTACACATGGACGGAATTTCCGACAACAAGCTCCCATCGAACATTTCCCGTCGGAAAATCCGACGGTGTGTACGCAGCATTACAGTGCTGCAGTGTGCAGATGGTTCATCCAGAATTTGAAGTTACTTGATTACTCCGTATATTCAGTTCCTCATTTGAGAAGGGAATATCAGGAACTGAGAGTTGTTGACCTTGTAGATTGAGGTGTCCCTAAGAAGACAGGATAAGAAGTGAAATCATTCTGGATAACAATAAACTCCTTAGGTAAAATGTATAAGGGACAGAATTTGCTAAAACAAGTTCCTATGGCGTGGCCGGAATGTGAGCGTAAGCGGACGTGAGACTCTGGAGCTCTGTCTTTTATCTACAGGCTTTTTCAGCATTACTGGGTAAATTCTCTACCCCTGCAGGACCTTGCCAGGCTCCTTACGCTCCCGCAGCTCATCGGCTCGGCTCGGCTCGGGTGGCCCAAAGTAAGCAGCATAATGGTAAATGTAAAATAAAGGTAAATGTATTTTATTTGGATTTTATGTGATAGACCAACACAAAGTGGCACATAAATGTGAAGTGGAAGGAAAATGATAAACGGTTTTCAAAATGTTTTACAAATAAATATCCAAAAAGTGTGGCGTGCATTTGTATTCAGCCCCCTTTACTCTGTTACCCCTAACAAAAATCTACTAGACCCAATTGCCTTCAGAAGTCACATAATTAGTAAACAAAGTCCACCTGTGTGTAATTTAATCTCAGTATAAATACAGCTGTTCTGTAAAGCCCTCAGAGGTTTGTTAGAGAACCTTAGTGCACAAACAGCATCATGAAGGCCAAGGAACACACCAGACAGGTCAGGGATGAAGTTGTGGAGAAGTTAAAGCAAGGTTAGGTTATAAAAAAATATTCCTAGCGTTGAACATCTCATGGAGCACTGTTCAATCCATTATCCGAAAATGGAAAGAGTATGGCATAACTGCAAACCTACCAAGACATGGCCGTCCACCTAAACTGACAGGCCGGGCAAGAAGAGCATTAATTAGAGAAGCAGCCAAGAGGCCCATGGTAACTCTGGAGGAGCTGCAGAGATCCACAGCTCAGGTGGGAGAATCTGTCCACAGGACAACTCTTATGCCGCGTACACACGACCAGACTTTATGGCATACTTGGTTCGGAGAACCGGAGTCCGTCGGACAATTCGATCGTGTGTGGGCTCCAGCTGACTTTTTTTCCCCAAAAGTTTGACGGACCTAGAAATGAAACATGTTTCAAATCTTTTCGACGGGCTCGAGTCCGGTCGAAAAGTCCTCTCGTCTGTATGCTAGTCCGACGGACAAAAACCGAAGCTAGGGCAGCTATTGGCTACTGGCTATGAACTTCCTTGTTTTAGTCCAGTGTACGTCATCATGTACCAATCCGTTGGACTTTGGTTGATTGTGTGTAGGCAAGTCCGTTCATTCGGAAAGTCCGTCGTAAAGTCTGCCATAAAGACCGCTCGTGTGTACGTGGCATTAGTCGTGCACGCCACAAATCTGGACTTTTTGGAAGAGTGGCAAGAAGAAAGCCATTTTTGAAAGAAAGCCATGAAAAGTCCCATTTGCAGTTTGCGAGAAGCCATGTGGGGGAAACAGCAAAAATGTGGGAGAAGGTGCTCTGGTCAGATGAGACAAAAATGTAACTTTTTGGCCTAATCTGACAAAGCTTGAGCTATTTTGCAAGGAAGAATGGGCAAAAATTTCACTCTAAAGATGTCCAAAGCTGGTAGAGACATCCCTAAAAAGTTTTGCAGCTGTAATTGCAGTGAAAGGTGGTTCTACAAAGTATTAACTCAGGGGGGCTGAATACAAATGCACGCCACACTTTTCACATATTTATTTGTAAAAAATTTTGAAAATCATTTATCATTTTCCTTCCACTTCACAATTATGTGTGTAAACCTGGGCCTGCCAGAGCGTGCTGAGGGAAACATGCCTGCAAAGTTTGCCGAGCAACTAATGGTCTCCCTGTTCAACTTGGCACCATGCCTTCCACCTACGTGGAACGGGCACACTGGGTCCCGCCGAAGCCCCCTGCTCTGGGGGCCCACCAGACCATTCCTGTTTTGATTACTAAATTACAGGGATAGCGACCGTATACTAGCTGCTGCTCTGAAGACTCCTGAATTAAAGTATGAAAATAGTAAGCGTCTATTCCTCCCAGACTACTCACAAGAAATAGAGCAGAGGCACAGCTCATTCACAGAAGTTAGTAGGAGGGTTTGGGAGAAGAATATTTGATTCAGCCTACTTTACCCCAGCAGGCTGAGGGTGATTATGGTAACCGGGCTTGTTTCTTTGACACCTCTGAGGCAGCTGCAGACTTGCTGGACACCCGTTGAAGTTGGTATGCTATCTCAACTCTGAGCTGAAGATGTTTGTGGCCTTCATGTTTTTATTCTGCCCAGAAACCTTTCATTTTGCATGTTTTAACTGTTACCCTGAGTTTCCATTTTTTCTCCTCCTCTGCGAGTCAAGATGATATGCTAGCAGTTAACAGCCATCCATTTCTCACCCCTTTCCCCCTCCCTTTCATCCCCTTATTTTCACCCGTGGTTAGTGAACGTACTGCTGATTACATCATTGGAGCTCCAGTTGATCCATCAGTTTTCTGAAAGTTTTCTTTTATCCCGTGGACCAGTTTAGGACATTGTGGTCTTCCACTCCTCACACGGGACCTGGCAACTGCCAGTTGGATTACCTTCCCTGCTGGACTTTCTCCCTAAACCCCCCCGTCCAACAGGTTGGCGCTCTAGACTGTATCTTAGGTCTCTTATGTTAATTTTTTGAGACCTATCTAGTGCCTTAATGGACATAGACTGCTATTACCAGTCTGTTGAGATTCTTTTGGGTATTAAGCCCCTATCTCCACTCCTCCTTGTTCTTGGAAGGTTGTGTGATATGGGCAGGGTAGGCACTTTGGTGCCGTTCTGGGATGTATTACTTGTTTGTGTGATTATATTTTGTTGTGTTGCTCTATGTGGATCTTGCTGCTCATGAGCTATTCCTCTAATTTGCAACTCTTCCATCCTAGTTTCATGATATTGCGTCTTTGCTATGACTACCCGTGATATTCCCTCTTTTACTGTCCTTTCATGCAGTGGCAGCTGGTGAAGTTTTAGAATGGGGGCCCCTCCTTTTTGACCCCTCCCACTTCTCATAAGCCCCAACCTCTTATAGAATCCACCTACTCCGTCCCCTGTTTTCCACTAGCTTCCACCCATAGTGTCAGGAGTATTTAGCTCAACATCACAGGACAGAGTATACAGCCCCAGAATCACAGAACAGAAGTATACAGCCCCAGCACCACAAGACAGAGTATACAGCCCCAGCACCACAGGACAGAGTATACAGCCCCAGCACCACAGGACAAAGTATACAGTTCCAGCATCACAGGACAGAGTATACAGCCCCAGCATCACAGGACAAAGTATACCGACCCAGCACCACAGGACAGAGTATACAGCACCAGCATCACAGGACAGAGTATACAACCCCAGCACCACATTACAGAGTATACAACCTATTCCACCTTTGCTGGAGGCATGTCGATTTTGGTGCATAAAAATTTTCTCTGTCTCATTGAAGAGATCCATATGGATCCCCAGGGGAAATATGTGGTGTTAGTCTTTACCTTGTGGTCTCAAAGATACATAGAAGTTTCAATATATGTTCTGGCACCTTTTTCATGGAAAGTCCTAAACAATGTTCTGGAAAGGATCACCCCTACAGCGTGGCAAAAAATTCTATTCATGGGAGACTTTAATGCCATTCTATTTTCCGATCTAGATAGACCTGCGCCTCCTAAATGTTTCTCTACAGACCTCTCCGCCTGGGCTCAAGTGGCAGGACTGATGGAGGTTTGGCGATGGAAACATCCAACAACTAGAACATACTCTTGTTTCTTCGCTACCTATAAGACTGCCTCCCGTATTGATCTAGCCTTTGCAAATCCCTCACTCCTCGTGGATCTAATAGGCCCCATCCTACTTATCTAGCGGCCTATCAGACCATAGTCCTCTGGCTGCAGTGTTGCGTTCCCCTGCTTCACACAATGCGGCAATGTGGCGACTTAGCCTTCACTGGGTCTCATCCAGACCTTACCAAAAAAATGCTACCGTCATTGGCGGAGTACTGGGAACATAATGTGGGGTCATCCTCTCCTGACACTATTTGGGATGCCTTTAAGGCATACACTAGAGGACAATACATTTCTTCCACTGCTGCAATTAAAAAGGAACAAATGGCCACCACTAACTCTCTACAATGGTTGGATACTGACCACACCACTAGCTTTAACAATGACCCTACCACCAGTAATTTTGACTTATTGATGGCTGCCCAAAGGGAGCTACAACTTCACTTATTAAAGGTAACCAGACTTGATATGTTTAAAAATAAACAGCGTTTCTTTGAACAGGGTGATCGGAATGGACGACTGTTGGCTATGATGGCCCAACATGATCGACCACTCACGCTAATCCCTGAACTTATTACTCCTGACAGAGTGACAATGTCTTCTCCTTCGGACATCTTAGACACCTTCAAAGTGTTTTATGAAACACTGTACACTTCAGCTCTGCTCTTGGCCCTCCAACCGAGTGATCTAAATGATCTTTTGGATCCATTGGCACTGGGTTGGCTCTCAGATGGAGAGCGGGAGATACTGGTACGGCCCTTTACTGCTTCAGAGGTCCCTAATGCAATCCAGTCCTTCCCTTCTGGGAAGACACTGGGCCCAGACGGTCTCCCGATTGACTTTTCTAAGTTACATAGCGAGCTATTGGCACCGCTTTTAGCCTCCCTATACACCCAATGCCTCACAGAGGGGAAACTACCCACCTCTATGTACCACGCCTATTTCCCTCCCCTTTTCTCAAATATTGGGTGGTTAAACACCCCTCCCCCCATTTTTTGACACTCGAGTTAAGATACGAGCCGTGGGATGGTTTTGGTTGAATTTTGCATCTCCTATAATATTCCTATTGTTATTGTTTCTACTGTATAAGTATTGTGTTACATCGTTTACAGAACGAGCCAGTGTATATGTATAGGTGATGATTGGACTATCTCCATGTAATTACATGCAATTATTCTTGAACAGGAGAGATTGGATAAAACCGTTATTCTCCCCTGTTGTCATTAATCTACCACAATACTAAACACTTCAATGTGCCCCTTTTGGCGCACTTAAAATGTTTACAATACACTGGCGAGTATTTTCATTCTGTTGAAATGACAACCCCAACAACCTGGACTATTACATTCACGTCTTTTGTAAACTCAATGGAGGTAGCCCATGGCTGCCTCGAATGCATCTCAACCGCCCACAGCTTTCTAGACCTTTGTATACTAGAATGTGATCTATAGGTTGTTATAATCTCTTTCACACATTGTTTGCATTATGCCTTTTCTTCCGCTTTCCCCCCCTTCCGGAACCAGATGTGGATTCCATGGTCCGTTGGCCCGTCTTGGGGTTGGGGGCTTCGTCGCTGCGTCTCTTCCTGGCAGGAAAAGGGGGGGGGCACAGGGCCCATGCCTCCTGTCTGCACCCTCGGGTGTATTACTTCCTGCCAGCGGTGTTCCGGATCACATCAGGACGCTGTGGCGTTGTTCGCGCGGGCGCGCGATGCTGCGTACATGCGCGTGATGTCACAGCGTCACGCAATTACGGCGGATGTGATGGCCGTGCTGGGACATCCATCTTCCTGAACGCCGGGGGAGCCACATGTGAAGTGCCAACAGGTGGCACTATCCCTGCTGGAGGAGGGGAGGTGGGGGCAGCCTGCGTGCACCTGCAGCCCAATTAGGCATCCAATCAGTGGCCAGCACTCCATACATAATGATGAAGCAGATTGGGGGATCTTCATTTAGTCCCTACTGTTCCAACAGACTGATCAACTGACCCAAAGTCTGGAGACAGGTAATCACCAGTATTTGAACATATTGATGAGTTGGACCTGACGTGACATATCCTGCATTGTGGGTCTCTTTCACATCATTTCTTTTTATTGTGATAGTTACATCATTTCAGACAATTTATATCTGATTTTACCCACCCATAATACATGTTTTACCATTGTGGCACCTCACTTTTGTGTTCTTTCTTTGTCTCACCCCTGTCCCATCTCTCTCCTTTCTTGACCTCTCATCACCCCTTTCCAGCACTCATACATCCTTGCCAGTACACCATCACACACTTCCATCTCTCACTCAGCCACGGTTGGATTGTTTTCTTTGGTGTTGTTTTTGCTTTCATTGCATTTTGTTTGCTTTATTTTGGCCCCTTGCACTGCACTTACCCATTTCCCCACCCTTATGCTTCCCTTCCACTCACATTCATCACCTCACCTGCACTATCCTTACACCTCACTGCTTTTTCTCCCCATTACGCCCCTTCTCTCTTTTTTTCCTCTGTACCTTTTCCTCTTGGCTCTTTTTTTCACTCCCTATTCCTTTTTCCTATTCCCCCTTTACCCATCCCCCCCTCCTTCCCGTTTATTCTTTCCAACCCCCTCCCTATCTCCCTTTTTCGTTTTTCTTTCCCTTTTATCCCCACTAGTCAGTCCGTTCCCTTTTTTCCTCACATGTTCTCCTCACATTCGCCTCTTTCTCTACATTCCTACATCCCCACTCTACTTTGCCACTTATTTCAAGGCAATTATATAGATACCACCATTTACTTATTACTTACTCTGACATACTGACATTTACATGTAGTTATATCTACCTTTCTTTAAACCCCTTTTTTACCATCACCACTATGGGAATATCCACACATTGCTGACCCCAACAAATACAGACAACATTAAACATATTATAAACAGAGTTATTAAAAAAATGATAATGATACATATATTTCTATCCGTGCTAAATATAATGCACTGATGGTACTGTTGTCTGTTATTTGATGCTTTGACTGCAGGTCCCGCTCGCTTACCCTCACGCCCCTCCCTGGTCTTGGGAAATATCCACTTGGTGTGACTCCTTGTAAGACACGCATGGGCGATCAGCCCCCCCTCCCCCTGTTGACGTGGTGGACGGCCGGGGACCCCTGCCGGGACCCGGTGAGGGAGACTTCGGAGAATTTTAGGCTCAGGAGAAACTGTTCAAACACAATGTGATTGGTAATTATACTGTTAAATATATATTTATTATATTATATTTTAATTTTTATGGTCATATCCATGAATTTCAATACCTAAATCTCGTTACAGCGCCTGAATCCTCTGAAGATGACCCAACGGGGTCGAAACGCATCATAGTAATTATCCTATTATAGCGCTTGAACATTGTATAATTTTGTGCCAGCTTCATTTGTGTTATCTCCTGTAGCACAGCTCTTATTTTAACCATCATGGTCATTCCCTGTGATCATGTTGCCATTAAAGTCCAACAAAATAAAAACCTTTTCAAGTTACAGCTTACCATTTGCATAATGTCTTGCTGCCTAGAAAACCCCACGGGGGATATTTCCTTTTTCTTATGTACCACGCCTATTTACCTCTCATATATAAGTCCTCTAAGGAACCTAAGTTCTGTGCTTCTTATAGACCCATTGCTTTACTGAATAGTGACTTTAAAATCCTTACCAAGCTACTCGCCCTATGATTATATCCGATGCTGCCCTCTGTAATTGATTCCGACCAAACCGGGTTTATGCCGCGTAGAGCCACAGATGTCAACCTCCGTAAAATGCATACGAACTTACATATCCAACATCTTAACAAAGGTTTGCGGGTGGTGGCCTCTCTGGATATAGAGAAGACCTTAGACCATTGTAATGGCCTTTCCTTTCATATCTTATTAGAGGTCTTTGTATTGGACTACTGGAGGAGAGGAGGATATGATGGTTTTTCTAAATTACGCGGGCCCATCACTACAGGGAGCCCTACGTGTTTTGCATGCTTTTGCTGTGGTTACCGGTCTTAAAGTAAACTGGTCTAAGTCCTTACTATTTCCAATAGATCAAGCAGCCAGAACCACAAACCCCCTAGATTCTCCTTTTGCAGTGGGTAGATACCTTCAAGTATTTGGGTGTGACGGTTTTGCATCGGGCTACAGACTTCCTCTCCTAAATTTGCTCCCAGTTTTGCGGGAGGTGAGGGTCAAACTGAAGGCATGGGAGAGCTTACCATTATCTTTGCTGGGTTGTATTAACTTGATAAAAATGAAAATTATTCCCAAACTTACCTACCTTTTTTGCCATTCTCCATAATGGATACCTAAATCATTCTTTACAAAGTTGAACCAGATCTTTTCCTCATTCCTGTGGGCCCCACGCCGCCCAGGTACAAACTGAGCACCTTGATGCGCCCACACACGCAAGGTGGCTTGGCCTTCCCTGATGCCACAAATATTTTTTGGCTGCTCAGTTGGTGACCGTGGCTTGGTGGTTGAGTCTGGATTTATTAAATTCCTCCTTAGCCTTAGAGGCTGCAGTGGTGGGTTATTCGGAAGCTGTTAAATTTCTTGTCCTTAGATGGTCGCGGGCCCCTTATGAGCTGACCCCCCCCCATGCTCACCACCTTGCGTGCTTGGAGGGCAGGTTTGGCTTGTGAGAGCTATCAAAAAACATCTGTCTCACCCAATGCACCGTTATGGCGTAATCCCAACTTATCACATATATACAAGATTTCAGACCCCCATGCTTGGACTAAATATGGTATACAATTAATCTCACAAGTGGTATCACATCAGTTGCTAATCCCTCTATCACAACTTTCCTCCATGTACAATATTCCACCGCATTATTTTCTCTGTTATCTACAGCTCTCTCATGCTTTCAGTGCACAGTTTCCGGGGTTCTCTTGCATGGTTGTCCAATCGGGGCGGGAACGAGTACTTCACACGGAGTGTGATGAGAAGCCTGCCTTACATCTCTATTCCCACTCTGCTTCAGGTCTAAAGTGGGAGCCACAGCAAGAAGCATGAGCATCCAAACTGAAAGGGGTTAACTTTCCGAGGGACCAAATGGATGAAGGAACAATAACCATCAATAAAAATGGGGGTGTATCTTCAAACAGAATGCTATTGACTTTGACATCTGCAGTTCTAGTGAGAGGCAGACTCTGAACCCCAAAAAGATAGTACATCTGTAGTGGTTGAACATTAGGCTTCTCTGTCCCATCTACAGATTTTCTGCAATGAAGCAGGTACTCAATAAGATATCCATGGAACCATGCAACAGTTTGTGTCTGTCCATCTCCTCAAGTTCTCCCCAACAGATCAATATGATCTGCTTGGAAGGGTAGGGCAGTTGACTGATTTGTTAGGATCAAAAGGATTTAAAAGCTCACCAAATCAATTGAATTATTTTTCAGTTTGATTATTTTAGTCAACTCAAATGATCAGTTGAATGGTCATGCAAATACATGTATGGCCACCTTAGAGTGGTTCTAAAGGCATGAAGGATTTTTTACCCTAATGCATTCTCTGCATTAAGGAAAAAACCTTCAATGATCAGCTCCCTCCAGCCCACCCTAAATACTAACCTGAGCCTGATTTCAATTCAGTGCTGTGCCCGAGATATCCCTCTCTCTTACGTGCTCAAAGATAGCAGCGGGAGCCATTGGCTCCTGCTGCAGTCAATCAAAACCTGTGAGCAGAGAGCAGTGGGTGGGGCTGAGCCACTCCCTGTGTGTCAACACGCAGCCCGACTTGGGAAGGAGCCTGCATGTCTGTCCTGCTAGGGGGCAGACATACTGTAGAAGAGGAGGAGTGGACAGGCCCGGTGGGGGACCCCAGAAGAGGACTTTTAGTGAAGTATACCATGTTTATTATTTTATTTTAAAAATATATAGCTTTACCACAGGGGTGTAACTAGAAATCACAGGCCCCCCCCCCCCTTGCAAACAGCCCCCCCCCCCAAAAAAAAATGAACTAATGCCATTGAACAACAGATTACCACACCCATGTGGCACAGTACCCAGGCAACAGCTTATATTAATTTCGAACAACAAAGTTTGCAGTATACTGTATGCAGCCCCTGAAGGACACACATTGCTGACCTCCATGCCTTCTAATCAATTTCTGTTCTGATTAAACTTATGTGTAAATACAAGACAAATAGGGGAGAAATAAGACAGCAATGATGAACAGTGGTCCTAATGGTAGTTTGATCAAGTTTATTCTTAAGGTCTTAGGAACATTCTGCACCCTTGAACTTGGCATTGCTCCCCCTCTCTTTGTGCCAAAATTATCTTAATGAAAATATATAGCAAACATTTTCTTCACAAAAATAGCAAAACAGATGACAGTCTCCCACTCCCTTCCTACCTCCTGTCCAGACTCCAGAGCCTCCTCATGTGCCGAAAACAATGTCCCTTCACAGGCGCTCTTGAGCGTTCTGCCCCGCCCACTCTGCTCCTGCCCACTCTGCTCGCTGCTCCTGCTGTATGCGGCTGCGTGTGTCGGGACACGGCCGGACTCGCGGGGCCCGGGAGGCTTAACAGTAAACTTACATTTCTCATCCTCACCCGGAGCGGATCCAGAGTCTAGTCTCGGGAGGGGCACTGCCAGAAAATACGTTTTTTGGGGGGCAATTTGTCAGTGCAATGGCTGATGTTGGCGCTTCAATCATCACAGCTGGTCACCATGGTTGTTATGGTGTCAGGATGATTGAAGTGCATTATTTTTATTATTACATTGTTATATAAAATGAAATAGTTCAACTCACCATAATGCAGAATCAGTGGGAGCCCCGCATGTGTTACTTTCTACCGTCGCTTGCCACCAGATGCAGATTGTCACTTGTCACACGTTGCAGATTGTCACTTGCCACGTCACCTGCCACAAGTTGCAGATTGTCACTTGACGCAAGTTGCGCATTGTCCACTTGCCACGTCACCTGCCACACATTGCGGATTGTCCACTTTCCACCTCACCTGCCACACATTGCAGGTTGTCCACTTGCCACATCACCTGCCACAAGTTGCTGATTGTCACTTGCCACGTCACCTGCCACACATTGCAAATTGTCCACTTGCCTTGTCACCTGCCACCCATTGCGGATTGTCCACTTGCCACCTCACCTGCCACAAGTTGCGGATTGTCACTTGTCACGTCACCTGCCACACATTGCAAATTGTCCATTTGGCACGTCACCTGCCACGCATTGAGGATTGTCCACTTGCCACGTCACTTGCGACGTCACCTGCCACACATTGCGGATTGTCCACTTGCCACATCACCTGTCACACATTGCGGATTGTCCACTTGCCACATCACCTGCCACAAGTTGCGGATTGTCACTTGCCACGTCACCTGCCACACATTGCGGATAGTCCACTTGCCACGTCACCTGCCACACATTGCGCATTGTCCACTTGCCACGTCACCTGCCACAAGTTGCAGATTGTCGCTTTCCTGCTAAGGTGGGGAATGGGGATTGTCACTTCCTGTGTCCCAGTCTGAGTCAGGCAACAGAGAGATGATGTAATCTCTCTGCTGCCTGCACAGTGAGTGAGGGTGGAACTTCGGGGATGCAGGGCGGGCGCCAGGCAGTGAGAGATGATGTCATCTCTCTGCTCCACCACCCGCTGATTGGCCAGTCCACCCACCGAGCCTCCCAGCTGGCAGCTTCCCATCCGTTCTCTCACCAGCCCGCTGAGCCGCCCAGCAACCGACTGACTGCATAGGAAAAAAAGAACGTGATGGCGTCACAGCCACTTGCTCCATCTGACGCGTTTCCCCTCAACAGGCTTCGACTGGGAACGGAGACATCTCCGTTCCCAGTCGAAGCCTGTTGAGGGGAAACGCGTCGGATGGAGCAAGTGGCTGTGACGCCATCACGTTCTTTTTTTCCAATGCAGTCAGTCGGTTCAATCCTCTGCTGCTTTATGCTAGCTGTATGCTAGCTTTTTATCCAGTCCCTTTTCCTGTGCATTTGCCGTGTGGTTTGGATTTTAAATTTTCAGTTTGTTCAGCGTGTTGTGACAATTTGCTGTGATCAATTGCTGTGAATTTATAGGGATTTTTTAAATAAAAACTCTTGGAAATACATCTGCACTATGAAGTCTCCCCCCCTTTTTTATTTTTACTGAGGGGTTAACTCCAAGACAGTCTGTGAAAAGAAAACCGTAATTGAGGACAATATATTTCCTTCACCTGTGGATCCAAGTTGCTGAGATGAAAAGCATCTACCCTCTGGTCGTGGAAATCAGATGAGGATATCTTTCTCCCTTGATCGAAGTGTGAGTGGGGACCATCGCTGCCGGCAGGCTAATGCATCAGGCGTATACGATCTCTATAATTTGAGGTCCAGCATATCTGGTAAGCGACCCTTTTATATACATGTTCAAGCTGGAAGAACATCGATTTCTTTCCAAGTGTTGAAGAATTGTGGCTGTTATTTTCTACTACACATTGGGACTATCGTTCATGAGAATAATTTTGGATTTATATGGACGTTTAGTTGTTGATTTGTTTGTTTTTTCATGAATTCAATTAGATACACTTTATTTTATCAACTTTAGAGTTACATTGTATCACATTTGGTTACACCTAATCACATAACCTTTTTTAACCCTTTTTTAACTTTTTTTGCATTTATCACGTTTAATCTAAAATTTTGTAGCACATTTATATTCACATAATTATTGTTTCAAACATTTTCTATATTTAGAAACCATTTGTGGATGCGCACTTGTACTATTTTATAGCAGACCCCATAGCATAAGCCCAGGCCAGTAGGGTGTATTGGCCTGCAGCTCTCCGCCAGGGGAAGCCGCTCTCCCACCGCCAAGGAGGAGATTGTAGCAGCAGATGGGAGGATGAGTGGGAGCTGGTGCGGGGAGCAGTTTAAGTCCTGAGGCTGGCCTGTGAAGGGGGGACAGGTTTGTTTGGCACCCCCCCCCCAAAAAAAATATTGAGCACCAGCCGCCACTAGCTGTTCCCCAGTCCTTTTGTTCACATTTAGCTTTCACCTAGGGAATCTCCCAGCCAACAGCTAAATGAGGCAGGGGATACAGCACTGTGCTGAAAGCTGTCACCTATATGACAGCTTCCCAGCACAGACACAGCCCACTATGAGTACTGGTGTACCTCCTTATGCCATAACAAGGTTGGTCTTAATTACTGCCAGTTTCCTAAATGGAGAACTGGCTGTAATTCTTTAACAATCTGTTAATGCCATAACAATCGATTTTTTAATGCAGTAGCAAGAACTACCTGAATTCTTCACAGACATCTGTTATGTTACCAACACTGGCGCAAATGCTTGCCTGAATTAGGCACAGGTATTTCTTAAGGGTTCTACCGCCAGAAAACTTTCAATAGGGCCATTTTGAATTCCTCTGATAGTGTCTTGTCTATAACCTCACTGACCTCTAAATTTCTTTGACCACATATTCATTTTCAATAGCAATTTTCACTCCCCAAGCTATGACAACATTAATAAATACAAACGATAAAGCAGTAGAAATATAGGTTATTGGCTCATAGCCCACTTTCTCCTTGAAGTTTTACTTCAAAAATTCCACATTGCGTACATAGACCAGCTCCATCAACCCCTGCTCCAAAAGGGGCCTACAAGCGCCTGTACCAACCTCAGTCACACAGACGCACACTGCAGCTAATTTGGTCAGACACTGGTGGATCCTTTGATCTGTATTTGGGTTGTGGCAGGATGTAGCTGTTGGAAAACTACACCAACACTAGGAAAACATACAAATATGATGTGGATTTTAGGACTGAACAAAGCCGTGTATATCGCCCCATAGAAACTCATTACCCCGTTTTAGCAATGTGTCTACCCTAAAGCTTAAAGTGTATTACCGCCATATTTGAATAACATTTTGCATTTAACATTTACATGTTGCATTTGTTAATCAGCCCAATTACACAGAATAACTCTAATAATATTTAAAATGATTTGCAATGCTCTTTTCCAATAACTTCAAAGATGAAAAATTCTGCTCAACTCTCTGCTTTTACGTAATGTTTTTGAGGGGTTGGGGAGTTTATTTTGTTTACCATAATTAACCCTCTCTGTACTGTGCTGGCAGAACTTAATTATCAGTTGTAAACTAGATATGTATACTGTCCTACAAAAGGGCTCAAGATATCAAGGCTTGGGTTCTGCATTGTGTGTTAACAGACTTTTAATCCAAACTGTGCTTGAAATTTCCCTAAGCCTCGGTTCACACATATGCAATGCGGGAACCAGCATAATTTCAGTGCCGGATCCCACATCGCATCTCCCTCACAGGCAGTTCACACTGCCCTCTGCGAACTGCTGTGGGTGTCAATATAAAGTTAATGGCACCCCCAGACCGGTTCACAGATTGCTGTGCGAACTTCGGACAGGAATTGGAACACATGGGTGTGAACACTCATGCGATCCGATTCCAGTGCAGGGAAAAAAGGTTCCTGCACTATTTTCATGTGAATCCAATGCAAGTTCAGCTATACAACTGTATGGCTGAACTCACATTGCACAGACATTGCATGTGATCGGCACAGCAATGCGGTGCGAATCACATGCGGTGTCTGACATCGCATATGTGTGAACCCAGGCTTCATGTGCAAATTGCAAGTTCTTCTGAACAATAGAAACTGCCAAAAGGGCCCTTTATAAAATTCTGCTCCAAAGAAACAACTAAAAAGGTAAGAAATCTATTTTTCTAATTATTTTTAGGTATGATGTGTGAAAGGGAACACATAACGAACTTATGGTGAGGGTTCTCAAATTTGGCTGCACGGTGGAACACACTTTAAACTGGTTTGTAATTGGTTGGCACCATGGATTACTGCACACCTTTCCAGCTGTATAAAAACAACAATCTTACTATAGAACACATATGTATTTGGACAACGCTTGTCCAAAAAAGTCACGTTGGTTTAAAATAATCCTTGTGACATTTTTAAATATTCAATAAATAGGAGCGAGGGCTTTTCTGTTGTAACACATGGTTGTGTTTTTCTAAGTCATACACTTTTTACATGTAAAACCAAGAACAGTCATGAATTACATTAAGCAAAAGCGAATTTGAATCATTATCCTGCACGCCGTTAAGCGATGATGGGAGTGCTGCTATTTTAATGAGGGTTGCATTACCTAGACCTAACATCTGCTGCTGTTAATCAACGTTCTGCTGGAGAAGGAAAGGCACTGAGTCCCCAGGAGCTCTGCCCTTTCCTATACGACCAGTGCAGCTGTTGTGTACTCTAATCTACAGTGCAAATCACATTGGTCTAAATATAATCAGCAGGGTCGTTTTACACAGTCTAGTATAAAGTAAGTCTTTATTAAAAATAAAAAGTCAATTTCCATAGATAATCACATGAAATAACATTACTTATCAGTAGCAAATTTACTCAGTGTTAGTTACCACTACTAACCATGTTAATTCACAGCACAGACTGCCAAGGAAAAAAGCTGCATTTATAAACTTAAATTCTAAGAAAAAATAAAGTACTATTCCATAATTAGTTACCAAGTGCACAGGACTAGTTTGTTAGCATGCTTTTCGGTATGTATATTACATTACATCCTCATCTATGTGAAGAAGTTGCAGTGAGAGATCACTTGTGTTTATTTTCCATAATTACCTAGAAATATGTTCCTGTGTCCAGCCCTGGCTGTCTCCTGTTAAGAGATAATATCCAAAAGGGAGTTAAAGAAGCTGAAACTCAACAGTCCTGGTGATCCAAGGCACTTATCCAACAGGACAAGAGGAGGGTTATCCTGAAATTTTGCGAAAATGATTGTATGAAGCTAAGTCAACCTGTCACCACTGAAGAAGCAGCATTTGTCAGTGGCAGGTCCTGTGTTATTTTGGGCACCCCACACCATGTGCCTACAAAGCAATTCACCTCATTGGACAGGAAAACTTCAGGCAAGTGCTCGTCATTCTTGCCATAGCTAGTTTTACATGGGAAATACACTGCTTTATTTCCTAAATTATTTCCTCTTCAGACTAATTTATTTGCATATGCATACAGATAATTTTCAAATGCATTTTGCACGGGGTTTAAACCAATAGGAATGCATGATAAAAGAAAGTAAATTATTATTTATGGGGATGTACTCAGCTTTTTTTTTACAACATAATTAATACTCTGCATTTTTACTTCCCTTAATTGGACACGCTCAGCTTTATTCCCTTCTTTTGTAAGCAGCTACACTGTATACTGTAAAAAGCATATAAAAAACCTGTGACTATAATAACACCAAACACATGTGCTGACCAACCACATACACAAGATATCTCTATATACACATAAACAGCACCAAATAATACATATAAAAGTTATGTGAATAACTCTGGGAAGGCATAACCAGGATTGTGAAAGATCCTGCGCACCCTTGGCACACTAACGATAGTAAATATATATTTGTGTAACTCTATTAATTTGCAAAAACCAAAAAATTAATATAAGCGGCGCTAGTGTTAATAATGTAACATGATACAGTGACCAAGTGTTTGACCAGTATACTAAGTAATATCAAATAAACAAATCATATATATCACACAAAGCAATCCATTGTGCATCACAAATAGCCACCCTGGGTCAAACAAAAATGAAAATGAAATTGTAAAGTCCATCCATAGAAAAGACACATCCATAGAAATATCCATAGAAAAGACACCGTGAATGATGTGCAAATTTCTTAAATGTCCACCAAATCAAATGTGCCAGTGATTCCTCTCCCTTCAGATTCAACACTCACCGGATGAATATGCCTCACACTCTCGTGTTTTGGCACATAAGCGTGAACAACCTTACATTCAGGTTTAAGCGAAAAGTCCAAATTCCATCCGTGTATGTACCATTTCATTCCACATGCAAATAAAAAATGCACCGATAGTGTAGTAACGTAAAACCAGATTTAATTAACTGCGTAAACTTCAAACATTGCACTCACATAAAATCTCTTTAAGCCAAGCAAAAATCACAGCAACATTAACTCCCAGTCCTCCTGTGTAAACGCCCAACACCAGATGAAATGATGGTCACGGCGGACCCCAGGTGTGCGGATTAGGCTCTCACCACCACTCACTGATCCTCGCTTGCTCGAACTTGGATCCCCCGCTCACAAACTCAGACTCGATCCAGCGCGTCCTCCGTCACACGCTGCTACAGATGGATGCTGTACAGCCACGCCCGACATGTTTCGTCATACCTGACTTACTCATGGGATTGGCTGTACGGTACGGCTCCTCCTCCTCTTATACCCTTTACGTCTAACCCGGCTAAAGGCTACGTAACTATCACTTCAGCTCACCAGGTGTCCCTGCAGCCGCAATACATCCTGCATTGAGACGATCACCATCAACAAGGGAGGCAATTACATATGAGCCTACATTTTCAAATATTTTGTTAGTGTCGCCATATCTCAGTGTCAGTGATGTACATCGGAAGACATTAAATCACTTAGAAATAGCTAATAAAATTTGTGAATAATAAAATTCATGTTTTTCACATGCAGATTAATATATTATACGAAAATACAAATAAAAATACAGATGAAGTACATATATCTTACATATAATTTGATCAAAATCGCACACTAATCTACAACCGATTCATCCAGTTAATCAGAATAATTTTTTATATATATGAAATTGTTACAGCTAATAAGAGTTGTGTATGTATACATATATGGTTCAAATTGTGTATATATACATATATAGTTCGCTTATGGCGTTCATGTTCTGCAACATATTACTCATCCCACACCCCAGTGAATGAACTATATGGGGCCCCCTAGAGGTAAGGCCTATAATTACATCAATTTGGACATATTGTACATGAGAATAAAAAATCTAAGAATTTTATTTTATTTTAGCGCACTTTTATTTTTTACTTTTTAAGATCACTTAATATAGTGTCTCTCACTCTAGCTATCCTAAATGCAAGATCACTGCATATTAGTGACCAGCATACCCGAGATCAAGGTCAACTGACATGAATTACATTTTTAATCAATATTCTGGAGCATATAAATCATTCAGGGAGATATCTATTATTCAACTGATTCAAAAATTATTTATAAAACAATTCAAATCTACCTCAATATTGAGGCCCCTAGGTGAGAGACATTTTAAACGGAATATCCATAGGTTCTCCCTCTGTGAGAGGTCCCTGACCCTGTTTGACCCTCTCCATGATGGATGTACGCAATCTATCCCACAAAATTGTGCTAAGGAGGGGTCCTGATTATGTTTCTCTTTGAAGTGTAGCGATACGCTATGATGTTTAAAGCCATTTTTTATATTTGTAAGGTGTTCAGCTATGCGGATCTTTAATAATCTTTTGGTTCTCCCTACATACAATAATCCGCATGGGCACCATAATAGGTACACAACATGCGAAGAATTGCATGAGATAAATTCCTTTATCTCAAATGCTTCCTGATCCGCATTAATAACCCTTGTCATACCCCTATTCGAGACCCTTACAGTCTTGCAGCATACACATTTCCTACATGGAAAAAATCCTTTTAAATCAATACTCAAAGTTTGTTGGCCTGGTGGATCTAGGATTTTTTTAACTACCCGATCCCCAAAATTGGGGGCTCGCCTATAAACAAATTTGGGTAGTGTGGGTAAAATTTCCCCTAATTGTCTGTCTCTACCCAAAATGTGCCAATGTTTTTTGAAGATGGCTTCCACATCCCTATATTGGAAATGAAAGCCAGTGATGAACCTCATTTGGTGTTGATCAGTATCCGCTAGTGGTTGTTTACTCCCAAAACATTGGTCTCTAGGTGTATCTGCTATCTCCTGTATAGTTTTATCCAGCATCTGTTCTTGGTAGCCCTTTTGCACAAATTTATCTTTCAGAACTTTAACCTGAATATGGTAATCCTCCAGCTCAGTGCAATTCCTTCGCACTCTCAATATTTGTCCCTTGGGTATATTACGGATCCAAGTAGGGTGGTGTCCACTATTGATTGTCAAGTAGCTATTTCGATCCGTTGGCTTAAAGTATATTTTAGTACTCAGCCCATTCAATTTCCTTTCAATAGTTACATCAAGGAAATTGACAGTGGTGTCGCTAATCTGGTACTCTAATTTGATGTTATTAGGGTTGTTGTTCAAGAGCTCCAAAAACTCACTGATTCCCTTGATCCTTCCCAAATGAACATGAGATTGTCTATAAAACGACGGTAAAATTTAAATTGGGGCCTCTGGGTACTGAACACCCGTCTATCTTCCACTCGGCCATAAACAGGTTGGTGAGGCTGGGAGCAAATTTTACTCCCATAGCCACGCCAACCTGTTGTGAGAAGAAAAATCCATGGTATCAAAAATAGTTATGGGACATACAAAATCCAAAGCATGTCCCAAAAACCGTTTCTGCATGTGGGGAATGTCATCCCTCCTACTCAGCGCCCAATTAAGCGCCAGCAGTGCATCCTCATGCTGTATGATGTTATACAGTGAGGATACATCAGCTGTTACCAGACAAGTTTCTACATCAGGATCAATCACCTCCATTTTCAAGTGTTGTAAAAGATCTAATGTGTACTTCAGATAGGCTCTAGTCGTTATGACACTGAGTTGGAGAAATCTATCCAAATATTCTCCTAATCGTGCCGTGACTGATCCAATCCCGTTCACGATTGGTCGTGCTGGTGGTGCTTGCATGTTCTTATGAATTTTTGGCAGCGTGTAGATCACTGGGATCCTACATGCAGACGGCACTAAGTAACATTTTTCTTTAATACTTAATGCACTGATATGATGGCCCCATTCAATCAACGCATTCAATTGTAGCTTATACATTTCTGTTGGGTCAGATCCTAACCTTTTGTATGTAATTAGTAAATATATGGCAAAGAGTGGTTGTGGCCAAATTGCACAGTGGGAGGGAATTAAAGGGGTATGGTTAAATAAAACCTGAACCTACTCTGCTCTGGGTCTAAGTAAAGCTTAGTGCAGGCATCAGGAGTAACTAACGCAGAGATTGCTGGGGGAAGCAGTAAATATTGCCCAGAATGCAGGGGTAAAAATTAAGTAACGCACAGAGAGAAGAGAGCAGAGCTTAGGAGTTAGTAATACACAGAGCACAGAATTCAGGAGTAAGTACCAAAGGGGGAGTGTGAGAAAGAAAGATTGTGGAAAGAGAGTGAGAGAGGGTAGGAGAAAATAGGGAGAAAATGGGTCAGAGAGAGAGGGGGAAAGCAGGAGAGATTGAAGGGGGGGGTAGATAGAAGGAGATGGCTGAGAGAGGAAGACGTGGGGGGTAAATAAGAGAGGAAATGGGGGGGGGGGAGGGTGGAGAGAGAGAGAAAAGGTGAAAAAGGTGAGAAAAAGTACTGAGAACAAAATGTGTTTACTGCTTACCTACCAATTATGGGCTGCCCAGGGCTCAGGCTTAGTGACCAAGCTTGATCACCCCCATGCATTTCCCCCAGCATTTAGGCTGACTAATGCACACGACCAGTTTTGCCGTCGGAATAAACTCCAGTTTCTCCGACGGAACTCAGACGGAATTCCCTTCAAGCGGTCTTGCCTACACACGGTCAAACCAAAGTCCGACCAAAGTCCGACCGTCCAGAACGCGGTGACGTACAGCACGTACGACGGGACTAGAAAAAGGAAGTTCAATAGCCAGTAGCCAAAAGCTTCCATCTCATACTTGCTTCAGAGCAAGCCTCGTTTTTAGTCCGACGGAACAGCATACAGACGAGTGGTTTTCCCGACAGGAATTGGTTCCATCAGAAATATTTAGAAAATGCTCTATTTCTAGGTCCGTCAGAATTTTCGAAAAAGGAAGTCCGCTCGTGTGTACGTGGCTTAAGACAGCAGCAGGCTGTAATTTTAATATCTGCTCTTGATGCCCATTGCTCACACAACCTTCTCCAGAGTCTGGCAGCGAGCAACCATTTAAAGAAGAATTCCAGGTATCCATATTGTAGACATAGTTACGTTGCTCCAGCTTACCAATGTATTTATGTACAGTGGGGAAAATAATTATTTGATCCTCTGCAGATTTTGTAAGTTTGCCCACTTACAAAGACATTTTTATCATAGGTGCAGTGGCAGCCCTTAATCCAAGCCCCCCCCCCCCATCCATGCGTACAGCCCCCTAATCAACATGTGGGGTGCCAGACACATGGATTCCAATGGGGCTTTTTCTTTTTTTTTTTTGAAGCACATGATTAGAGCCAAAAGCTCTAATTGGCTTAAAAAAAGGGCAGGCTCTGGGCTTAGAGTCCACCCACTTCTGTGACAATAGCAAGTTAATATTCGCTATTGTCCTCCTGATTCTCCTCACGGCCAATCAGGAAGCGGCCACGGTGGGACCTGATTGGCCACGGAGTCTTAGGACCCACTTCCTGTTCGGCTGGGAGGAGAAGGAACGGCCCCAGGGCGAGGTCTCCATGGACGGCTCACCCGCAGCCACATTCAGCACTCCGGCTCAGGCAGTGGAGGGAGGAGGAGGGGAGATTACAGTGTCATCCCTGGTGGACTGGTCATCTGCCTCCTAAGGTAAGGAGGCCCTCCGCCTTCCCGTCTGTCCGTCTCCCACCGGGGAGGGGGGGGTTGGTGGTGCTGGGGATCACTGTGACCGTCGCGCCCCACACCTCCCCCCACATCTTCCTCCCCAAAATATTGAGCACCAGCCGCCACTGCATAGGTGTATTTTAAATGATAGAATACCAACCAGAAATCCAGAAAAAAAAACATTATACAAATGTTATAAATTAAATTGCAGTTCAGTGAGCAAAAAAATTAATTGATTCCCAAGTAAAACATGACTCGGTGGAGAACCATTGTTGGCAAGCACAGAGATAAGACGTTTCTTGTAGTTATTTTTTAATATTATTATTTAAGGTACTTATAGTTGGTTACCAGGTTTGCACAGGAGGGATTTTGATCCACTGTTCTTTATATATCTTCTCTTTACGGTTTCTTGGCTGTTGCTTGGCAACTCAAAGTTTCAGCTCCCTCCATAATTTTTCTATAGGTTTAAAGTTTGGAGACTGGCTAGGCCACTCCATGACCTTAATGTGCTTCTTCTTGAGCCACTCCTTTGATGCCTTGGTGGTATGTTTTGGGTCATTGTCATGCTGGAAGACCCATCCACGTTCCATCTTCAGTGTTCTGGCTGAGGGAAGAAGGTTCTCATCAAAGGTTTTGCAATACATGGCCCCATCCATTGGCCCCTCAATGTGGCAAAGTCAGCCTGTACCTTTAGCAGAGAAACAGCCCCAAAGCCTAATGTTTACACCTCCATGCTTGACTGTAGGGATGTTCTTAGAGTTATAGTCAACATTTTTCTTCCTCCAAACACGGCGAGTCGAGTTGATGCCAAAGAGCTAAATTTTGGTCTCATCTGACCACAGCACTTTCTCCCAATCCTTCTCTGAATCATTTAGATGTTCTTTGGCAAAACTTCATACGGGCCTGTACATGTGCCTTCTTGAGGAGGGGGACCTTGCTGGCACTGCAGGATTTCAATCCATGGCGGCGTATTGTGTTACCAATGGTTTGTTTGGTGACTGTGGTCCCAACTGCCTTGAGATCAGTGTAGTTCTGGGCTGATCCCTCTCTTTTCTCATGATCATCCTTACTCCATGGGGCAAAATTTTGCATGGAGCTTCAGACCGAGGGTGATTGGTGGTTATTTTGTATTTTTTCCATTTGTGAATAATCACTCCAACAGTTGTCTCCTTCTCACCAAGCTTCTTGCTGATGATCTTGTAGCCCGTTCCAGCCTTGTGCAGATCTACAATCTTGTCCCTGACATCCTTTGACAGCTCTTTCGTCTTGCCCATGATGGTGGGTTTGAATGAAAGAAAGAGATTTTGTGGACAGGTGTATTCACAACAAGTTGTCGTTAGGAGCACCTTCTTAAATTGATAGGAGTAATCTGTGTACCACATGCGCACATACTGTAGCCAGTCTGTGGGAGCCAGAATTATTGTTGGTAAAATACTTATTTTACTCACTGAACTGCAACTCAATTTAAAACATTTGTATCATGTTTTTTACTGAATTTTGGTTGATATTCTGTCTCTATCATTTAGAATATACCTATGATAACAATTATAGACCCTTAATTTCTTTGTAAGTGGGCAAACTTACAAAATTTGCAGGGGATCAAATATTTTTTTCCCCACTGTAGATACCATGCCTGGATGATGTCCCTGAAAGCTAAAAGTCACTGAAGTAGACACCACTACCCCAGTGACCTCCGCTAGCTTCCGTGTCCGATGCTGAGCAGTTGGGCTGCTGCATTCTGAACACAGGAGGTTTTATGCTCAGCATGGGCTTTACATTTTCTGAATTAATGCAAAGCGTTCTCTGATTGGATAAGGCAGAGAGGCAGGGTGGTGACGCCACACTCTCCCTCTCAGCCAATCTGAAAGAGCTGTGATTTCATTCATAGAACACAAAGCTCTCTGTGAATGGCTGCGCAGCGCTCACTTCAACTTAATTTTATCCTGGCAGCGGGATGGGAAGTTCCTATCCCACTGCTGAACACAGCGCTGTATACTGCGGGATTGATTTACTAAAACTGGAGAGTGCAAAATCTGGTGCAGCTCTGCGTAGAAATCCATCAGCTTCCATGTTTTTTTGTCAAAGCTTAATTGAACAAGCTGGAGTTAGAAGCTAATTGGCAACCATGCACAGCTGCACCAGATTTTGCACTCTCCAGTTTTAGTAAATCAACCCTAGTATGTTACCAGTGCTACATATAGTTCATACAACCCTCACACCCACTGCAACTGATATTGAAGTACATAGTTTGTTTGGACCAGCTTGGTCCAAACAAACTGTTTAAAGTTCACTAAAACCTAGAGATCAGCTTTAACCTCACACAAATATGCTGCCCCACTAGACTGTTTTTTTTCCGTGGGGTGGCATATTTGCATATCTCCCATTGTGCTTGGAGTGTACCGCAGCAATCTTACCGAGAGCTCAGGGCCCCATCCGATCCGGTCGCATGATCACTGTGATAGCCTCTGATTGGCTACCACAGTGATTAATCACTGTGAAGCCCACCCCCATGCTTTCTCTCTCTGTGAATGGAGGAGAGAGATGCAACATATCTCTCTCTTTCCTTACAGGGACAACACAAAAAAAGGATGTGTAAAAAATAAATAATAAAAATAATAATTTAAAAAAAATACAAAAAAATACTTAGATCATGGTTTGATCTATGTCAGTGTCAGGGTTAGTGTTTAGGTCAGGGTCAAAGGTCAAGGCCAAAGGTCAGGGTCAGGATTTTTTTTCAATTAGTATCAGTGTAACATACACATATGTGATATCGCTAAGATCATAAGGAGCAGGTGAATTTGTTTTGGGTTGTTCTTTGGTGGAAGGTTATGTAGCAAGAAATATACAGTAAAATTGAAAAAAAAATTGTGTACTATTTTGGGCCAGTTTTCCTTTGATTAAAAAAAAAAAATAGGAGATATCTATTACCATTTACTACCACATAAAAGCCCAATTTGTCCTGAAAAAACAAGGTATATTCCACCTGGATGCACAAAGTAGTTGTGATGATATGTACGGTTTTACTAACACATGTCAAAGTTGCAAAATTGTGCTTAGGCATTAAGATTTGTTTTACCCTTAGGCCGGGTTCACACTGGTACGACACGAAAGTTGTACGACTCTGGATCCGACTTTCCCCTGGACTTGAAGTCGGACATCCGTCCGACTTCAATGAACGGGGATCCAACATTGATCCAGACAATGCCAGGCACTTTGTGTCTGGTATGAATCTTTAGGGGAAACTCCACGAAAATTAAAGAAAAAAAAAACGTCATGGATTCTCCCTCCTAGACCATACCAGACTCTTCAGTCTGGTATGGATTTTAAGGGGACCTCCACGCTGGAAAAATGGCATGGGGTCCCCCCAAAATCCATACCAGACCCTTATCCGAGCACACAGCCCGGCAGGTCAGGAAAGGGGGTGGGGACGACCAAGTGACCCCCTCCTGAACGGTACCAGGCCGCATGCCCTCAACATGGGGGGGATGGGTGCTTTGGGGCAGGGAGGGCCCTGCGCCCCCCACTCCAAAGCACCTTGTCCCCATGTTTATGAGGGCAAAGGACTATTCCCGACAACCCTGGCTGTTGATTGTCGGGGTCTGCGGGTGGGGGGTTTATCAGAATCTGGAAGTCCCCTTTAACAATGGGGCCCCCAGATCCCGGCCCCACACCCTATGTGAATGAGTATGGGGTACATTGTACCCCTACCCATTCACCTAAAAAAAGTGTCAAAAACAAAACTCAGTACACAGGTTTTTAAGTAATTTATTAAGACAGGTCCGGCGTCGCTTCTGATTTCTTCTCCCCTCTCCAGCTCTTCTCACTCTTCCGCTGATGTCTTATTCCTCTGCTGGTTCTTCTCCCCCCTCTGGTTCTCCTCCGCTCTTCGCTGATGTCTTCTAGCCCTCTCAGGTTCTTCTCCCTCTGTCCGCTGTCTTCTGCCTCTGCCGGGTCTCCTCTCTGTGCTTTCTTCTCCCTCTATTCTTCTTCTGATATTGCCTCGATGTGCTCTCCCGCTGTAATGCCAGATCCGCTGTGTGCTATGACTTATGAAGACATGGGATGGGGCCATCCGGTGATGTCACATTGAGACCCCGCCCCCTTATGACATCACCGTCCCATCATGCCCGGGCAGTGACGTCATACGGGGACAGGTCTCAATGTGACGTCACCGGATGGCCCCACCCCATGTCTTTATACAGCCAGGGTTGTTGGGAAGAGGCCCTTGTCCTCATCAACATGGGGACAAGGTGCTTTGGGGTGTGGGGGCACAAGCCCCCCCTGCCCCAAAGCACCAACCCCCCCATGTTGAGGGCATGCAGCCTGGTACGGTTCAGGAGGGGGGGCGCTCTCTCGTCACCACCCCCTTTCCAGACCTGCCGGGCTGTGTGCTCAAATAAGGGTCTGGTATGGATTTTGGGGGGGACTCCATGCCTTTTTTTGGCATGGGGGTTCCCCTTAAAATCCATACCAGACCAAAGGGCCTGGTATGGTCTTGGAATGGGAATCCATGCTGTTTTTTTTTGTTTTTTTTTGGCGTAGGGTTCCCCTTCAAGATCATCAGAGCAGAAGTCACATGCCAAAGTCGGATCAGTCAAGACGGTGATCCGGCTTCACTGATATTCAATGGGCTGAAGTAGGATCAAAGTCGGACCAGTTAAGACGGCTCTCATAGGGAAACATTGGTTTTCACATCTCATGTGACGTAAGCTCCCAATGTCGGAGCGTTTGTCGTACAAGTGTGAACCCGGGCCTTAGGCATGAAGGGTATAAGGAATATGTTCCCACTGTTTTCCCACACCACCACTTTCAAAAGGTGCACTCACCAAAGGAAATTGACCTCAGATTTTGAAGGTCAAACAGAGCATGTTAACATCCTTACAATGTCTTAAAAAAGTATTCCTTGCAAAACCTAAGTACTCTTAAAACTCTCCCTTCCCTTCCCCCTCTTAACGTCTATTCTGATTAACCTGTGTAAGGAAGATCCGTATTCTTACTTATTTTTAGGCTTGCTTCAGTCCGGTAATGTGATCTCCCTTATGTCAGCTAGCACCAGTTGCAGGGGAGAGGAGATAGTGCTCGACACTGGCTGGTAATGGCTGGGAGTGGAGATGTCACCCATAGGCTCCTATGGCCCATCTGTTGTCAGTACTCCCTACTCTCCCCTGTATTGGCCGCTGGCTGACACAGGGGAGCCGCATTACATGACCAGACCAGAGCAACCTGAAAATAGGTAAAGTAAACGTTTTTTTTTTACTCAGTTCATTTAGAATAGGTGTTAGGAGGTGGGAGAGGACAGTTTTAAAACTAGTAAGGTTTTGCACTGAATTCTAATTTAACCACTTACTAACCACCCTATAGCAGTTTTACTGTTACAGAGTGGCAGCTCTATGCAGGATCATGTATATTTCATGCCTGCAAGAAGCGCACACATGCCACCCGCCGATCATCTGTAAACTACACAGAACGGGGATTTGCCTAAGTAAACAAGGCAGATCTCTGTTCTGACAGGGGGAAGGGATGGATTAGGTGATCCTGCAAAGCAGGGACTAGAATCCATCTCTCCCCCTAGTAAAAGCACACATAGTAAACACAAACACTGGTTAGGCATACAGTTAACCCTTTGATCACCCTAGATGTTTAACCCCTTCAGCCAGTGTCATTTGTACAGTGACAGTGCATATTTTTTATCACTGATCACTGTATTAGTGTCACTGGTTTCCGCAAAGTGTCAGTTATTGTCCAGTTGTCCCCAACAATATACGCTTATTGGGATTAACAAAAACATGTAACAGAATACATATTGACCTAAATTTATGAAGAAATTAGATTTTTTCAATTTTGTTATTGGATGTATTTTATAGCAGAAAGTAGAAAATATCGGGCTTTTTTTCAGAATTGTCGGTCTTTTTTTTTCAGATATAGGCATCCAGATAATAATCTCCAAACACGGTATCATGTGTAGGATTTCCTTTTATGATCATGCCATATTCATGAATCTCTCTCAGTGTTCATAGAATGAAAAAATCAATCTAATAGTGTATAACCATTTCTAATAAAAATATTGCACATCTAAAAACATTAACTTTACACTTACATTATGAAAGTGCACAAAGCACTATGATAGCATTAGCTTTTCAGGACAAACTGTAATCCTGCCTGTCCTACGCAACCACACCAGCTATTAATCCTTACTCTTCATGGGTTATAGGCTCATCTCTGTATGTGTAGGAGGTCATATGATAGCATGACCACTTTGTCCTTCTCTATATGTTTTGTCCAATGACTTCCACAGGGCAAAATTCAAGCCGTGGGCCAAGCCGTGGGCCAACCAGCCTAGTCAATGTTTTAATTAGCTGTTGCCAAAGAAGCAGGTTGGAAAATGTGTTATTGTTCTGTTATTCTAACAACCATGGGTGTCGGCTGTCAGAATACCACAGGAAAATACAGGGTGGATGGAAGAACATATTAAAATCTATTAGAGAAGGGGGGGTGACCGGAAGCCGACCTTAATGGACGCTTGATCTCTCAGCTCCAGCAGCCCGCAGCAATACAAGCAATTTTGGGGTCGAAAAACCATACCCACATGGGCAGATCGCGGACCACCCGATCTTCTAAGCACAGGGGTACATCCCAACCCCCTCCGGGGAACTCTACGGACCTCCGTTCCTTCTTTCTCCAACCAGAGAGTACTCCGGCCGGAGGAGCCAAGATGGCGCCGATCACACAGGCACATGGAGGACGATTTCTCCACGAGACCAACCGCCGCACCTCACACAGCAGCGATCACATACCGAGTCCTCTCCAGCGGTGACAGGCTCGGGGTCTCCAGCCACACATACGGGAGCGGTGAGTCCATCAACCCCCCCCGACCCCCAGGCCTGGCAGACACGTGCGCCGCAGCCATCCGGACTAACCATCTCCTCACAGCACTATACTCAGTGCTCGGCGGCGTTTCCACGGCTGCTACGCGCGGCATCAGACCCCTACCTCCAGGATCAGTCTCCTCTGTCCCCAACACCCTCAGCTCTTTCCCAGGACTTTCCACCCCTCCCAGGCCCCGCTCATCCATCAGTGGAGCTGCACCATACATCAGGGGGAGAGGATGGGATACTGTGGGATATGGCAGCGTCTTCCCCCCCACCCAAGACGCAGAGACTATCCAGATCTGGAGACAATAATGTCTCTAAACAACTGCCCTCTAACAATCTCACATACGCACAAAAGGCCAGCACCCCCCCAAGTTCCTCAACAGCTACCCACCATGAGGGACCCCCCCAACTGCCGCAGGCCCTGATGTGGACTGAACCGTGGGATCCCCCTCTTCCAGGACCCCACCGGTCGCCCGAAGCGGGATCACTTAGCCCACGCTCCCCCCCTCCAGCACCAGCCTCACCAGACCACCGAGTGGTCCATACGTATGACCAACATACACCACCCCCATGGCACGCTTATTTTCAAGCGATGCCCACCAAACAAGACTTTAAACAACTCATAGAGGATGTCAAATCAACCTGTCGCTCAGAAATCCAGGTCCTCCAAACGGGACTTAAACATTTAGCAGATAGAGTGGAAATGGCGGAGGAGGAGATCCAGGAAACCAAGCTAGCAGTCCACAGAACACAGTTGCAAGGAGCAGAACACCGTTCTCTCCTCAGAGACATGCAAAGGCACATAGAGGACCTGGACAACAGGGGGAGCCGCAACAACATCCGAATAAGAGGAATCCTGGAGCCAGAGGGCAACGAGGACCTGCAAACCACCTTGCAAACCATTTTCAACAACCTATTGGGAGAACCCCTCACGAAACACATAGAAATGGACAGAGCCCACCGAGCATTGTGACCTAAAGGCCCTGCATCAAAACCAAGGGATATTATTTGCAGAATCACCTCTTACCCCCTCAAAGAATCCATCATGAGACAAGCACGAATAGCTCGCAAAATCACCTTTGCTGGAACACAAATTCAGCTCTACCCTGACCTGTCCTGGATCACCCTGCAGAAATGAAGACTTCTTCAACCACTGTTACACGAGCTGCAAAACAAAGCAATCCCCTATAGATGGGGTTTTCCCTTCACTCTCACAGCAAAACTACAGGGAACCTCCGCAGTTCTGAGATACCCCGAAGATCTCCGAGTATTTTGCAACACCCTGGAAATACAACCCCCACAGCTACCAGAATGGGACTTAGTAACCATTACCCCATCACCGCCTACAGTCTGGCAGAAAGTACCTTCATCCAACCGGCCTCGAAACCCAGAAGCACCTCGCAAGCCTGCCAAACCCAGAAGCTGATCAACATCACTGTCTTAACACAGTCCATACCAAGCTACAAGACGTGATTAAATCAACGTACTGACTTCTCATGCCCGGGACTAAACAATTGGTCAAACATACTAGTTCAGTACCCCCCAAAATTGCCCCTACGCCACAGCTTACATAAATACTAAGGGCTTGCTGTGATCAGGCTCCGAGAGAGTAGACGCATTACCGTTCGTATCCTTCCCCCCCCCCACTCCTGATTTTTAGTTCAGGAAGTTATATAAGTGTTTTATATTACCACATTGGTTGCGGATCCCCTGGTGGCCCCCCCCCCCGGCTGCCCAAATAGAGCGGCCGGCGGACGGACACTTGGGACTCCGTGTTACTTAGGCCTATTGGCCATTTATACTTTGATAATGTATACGTTCTGTTACCACCTGGTCTTATCTAATCATCTTCTTCTTCCCCAGCTCTTTCCCTCCTCTTTCCCTTTTTGTAGGAGTCAACTTCGCACAGTGGTGCGGGTGAAAGGTCTTGGTTTCCTCCCAGATGGTGCCGGCTCCTGGTCCTCTGTCCTCAGACCCTGGTGCTCCATCACTAGGTAAGCAAACGTACACCTACCCACATGTAATCAGATGGCAAAGTTACTATCCTTAAATGTACATGGCCTGAACTCTAACAGAAAAAGGCATCTGGCACTGCGGGAGTTCAGACAGTCGGGAGCTGATATTGTAATGGTACAGGAGACACATTTCAATAAGGAAGGCTCGTTCGCATTCGCCTCCAAATACTTCCCGCAGGTGTATCTCTCATCTAGTACTCAAAAAAAAGCAGGAGTGGCTATATTATTCAAAAAGGGAACCCCCTTCACCTGCACAAACCATTACTCCAACCCTAGGGGCCACTATATCATTCTACAGGGGCACTGGCATACACAAACTATCACGCTGTGCGCTGTATACGCGCCTAACACTAAACAACATAATCTCCTCTCAAAAATATATAAACGTATTTTCAAGTCAGTCCCCGGGATCTTGGTGGTGGGGGGAGATTTCAATCTTGTACAATCAGCAACTGTCGATCGCCAGGTGGTGGGCTCCAGGGCATCCCCACCAGGGGTCCTTCAGGGCTCTAGACTGTTTCGACAAATCTCCAGACGATATGCGCTCTTTGATGCCTGGAGGGTCCTTCACCCGGGAGATCGGCAGTATACATTTTACTCTGCCCCCCATCATACACACTCCCGAATAGATTACTTCTTTGTTAACAACCACACACTCAGACTTACACGAAAAGCCCAAATACTCCCCATCTCGTGGTCGGATCATGCCCCGATTCTACTGGAGCTAGAACTAGACAATCCCAACCGTAAACCCTATAACTGGAGGCTTAACACATTTCTTCTCCAACATCTCCCCTCCCAAGTTGAATTAAATACCACCCTAAAACACTACTTCATTGAAAATAACACGCCGGACATATCTCCGGCCACCCTCTGGGAGGCCCACAAGGCGGTCCTACGCGGTAAATGTATAGCCTTGTCCTCCGCAATGAAGAGAGATTCCCTAGCCGCAAAGGTAAAAACTGAACAGGACCTTAAAATGTTTGAACGCAAACTTCAAGCCACCCCTTCCATACCCATACTTCGAAAGGTCATTAGCCTTCGCTCAACCCTGAAGGAATTCGCCTTAGGCCAAGTAGAAAAAGCACTGACAAGACTAAAGCAATTATTCTACGACAAAGGTAACAAAGCGCACTCCCTTTTAGCTAACAAACTACGTCGAACCCCTAGCTGCATCCATTAGGAGAAACCAGGACATACGGGGAATATCGGTTAGAGGAAGGGAGTTTAAAATCTCCCTCTTTGCGGACGATATCATACTCTCATTAACTCAACCTCATATTACTCTCCCGATCTTGCAAACAGAACTAGATCGCTTTCGCGCTCTCTCAGGGTATAAGATAAATGCATCAAAATCGGAGGCCCTTCCAATTAACATCCCTCCTAATGAGGTTTCACTTTTAAAATCTAACTTTCCATTCACATGGAAAACAAACTCCCTGAAGTATCTAGGCACATTTATTACACCCAAATTCAGTACCTTATACCAAGAAAATTTCCCATCACTGTTCCGATCTATAAGATCCTCACTGACCCAATGGAAAAAACATCACATCTCTCTACTAGGTCGAATAGCCTCAATAAAAATGACTATCCTCCCAAGGCTTTTATACCTCTTCCAAACACTACCCATACCAATCCCGATTGCCCAACTGAAAAAACTCCAATCCGATTTATTACATTTCACATGGAATTACAAAAGGCACAGGGTCCCAAGGTCGGTGCTGATGGCATCTCGCAATGAAGGGGGATTGGCGTTCCCTAATATTATTAAATATTACTACGCTGCTCAACTGCGAGCGATAGCCTCCTGGTATACCCACAAATCTTACAACAAATGGACCGAAATCGAAAAACTATGGCTTGCTCCCATACATCCAAATAGCCTGCTGTGGAGTGCGAATGCGGACGTAGCCCCTGAGCGTATGCTGGGCCCCATGTCCCAGTTGAGGCGGCTGTGGCGCACTCTGGCCCCCAAACATAGTCTCTCATCGGATAGATCGCTCCTGACCTCTTTTATCTGTAACCCCAAAGTGCCGGATAGTCTAACCTACCAAATGTCACATCATTGGACAGCCCGGAACCTGTTCCACTTTGGGAACCTGGTGGACCCCAGAACAAGGAAATTGCTGCCATTCGGCGAACTACAAAATAAACATGACCTCCCCAGACAGGCACTCTACGGGTATCTACAAATTCGGCACTATGCACTCACTATTACACCCACCCTACAATTCTCACCACCATCAGCGTTTGAAACAACAATCTTGGCGGGCAATAACCAGAGGGGGCTTATATCGAGCATATACAAGCTCTTGAACGTCTTCTCTGAGGACGCCCAGGGCAAACACTTGTATATGACTAAATGGGAGGGGATCCTTGGGGAGGAACTCCCTATCGCGCAATGGCAGATAATCTGGAATCAAACAGCAAAGAGCTCATTATGTTCTTTATACAAAGAAAACTCCTATAAAATCCTCTTGCTGTGGTATATGACCCCAGATGTTCTCCATGCCATCTTTCCCAATAGTTCCTACATATATACTGGAGCTGCCCATTGTTGATTCCTTACTGGTCCACAGTCCAGCAACTACTGGAACGCCTCCTGGACATACAGATCCAGGCTTCCCCAAAATTCTTCCTACTGGGCCTACTGCCATCTAAACTCCCCACCCCATATAAAAAATTGGTACGTCACATACTAACGGCGGCAAGATGCCTTATAGCACTACACTGGAAGCGTTCTTCACCCACCTCTGCTGAGGACCTGTACACTAGAATAAAGGACATAGAAGTGATGGAAAAGATGACAGCCAGAATACAAGATACATTGGAAGCACATAACAGGGTCTGGGAGCTATGGCGCCTCCGGGAGGACCCACCATGACCAGGTAACACCACCGTTGATATACCTACTATACCCCCCCCCCTCTAACTCCCTTTCTCTACTACCCACTTCTTCTTCTTTATGTTATACACACCTGTGATTTCATAGTCATAGATAACTAAGTTATGATTCTGCTATTACATTAAGATTATAAACCTGCCAGTAAATATACCAAACGGAAGACGATGACACTTAGCTGGCATTTTGCAAAATTTTAATATTGGAATATGGCATTTGATTATCGACACTGTATACAAGAAATCAGCACTATTGTACTACTGTTACAATCACCAACTGTTATTACATAATGTAATGCAAAAACGAAAAAATAATAAAAAATGTTATTTGAAAAAAAAAAAAAAAATCTATTAGAGATTCTCCTGGCCAGGCAGCTTTTTTCTTCTGTACATGTACGTAAAAATAAATCATATTCATTTCTGTGAAGAGGCTGTCCACTGTTGAGATGCATATAAGACTAGCTCTCCTTCGGAATGATTAGGATTTTTGTTTGCTTGTGCAAAAGAGCCACCCCAACCGGTATAGTATTCAGTGGTGGCTCTCAGCAGAAATCTATCAGGAGCGAGGACAGGTAAGTGTAACATTTTAGGGAGGTCTCACTTAATTGATAACTATGAAAAAGTTAAGTTACCCTATAATATTTCCCAAATGATAATAAGATAATTGGCTAATTCAGTTGCAACAAAACACCTTTATTTTTAGTGTGGTGAAAAGGGAGAACACCTTTGTAAGGGTTTCTAGTGCTGTGTGTGTTGTCTGGGCCAAAGAGACCCTGTTTATATGGGTGGCAGAGTGTAACCAAGACCTTAAGCAAAGAAAAAATCCTTCATATGGGAACACATCCAAAAACAAATATCTTACAGAGGTTCTAACCCTTCTCCACTATAAAAAAACATTATTTAGACCCATTTGTGAGAGGGGTCATTTTATCTGGTGAGAGCATACAATAACCCTATGGAGTATAATGCACACTGGAAATTATAAGCCGATCGCTGGTTTTGATTAATATACTGTATATATAAAAAAAATTTACTGGAACTGCGTTTTAGCTGAATGTACATGTCCATTTTATACATCACCCAGAACAAATATCTGCAGTAATTTATTTCCTGTCAAGACAGGGCTACATAGGTTCTGCTTCAGTACATTTTCTCACCCTGCCAGGCAATAAGATAGGAATTCCATGGGGTTTTGATTTTATGTACATAAGGCTTTGTGTGAAACCAACATTTTCAGTGTCTTCCTACAATACAATCTGGCTATACATCAACTGGATGTTTCACTAACAAATTATTATATTGGACTAAAACATGAATATATGTGAACATTGCTAATACAATTTAATCAATTTTGGTAATATATACAGTATATTGTGTCAGATTTGACCTTTGGGAAAAGACATATTTTGGATTTTGTCCTGGTTCATTCAGAAGTGATGAGATCCTATGCCAGGAAAACATCTTGGAACTAGGAAAGATGAAGCATTCTGACTGGATCATTGTCTGTGGTCTGTCATTACTAAAGAATGAAGATGGCATCTAAGGTATAATCTCAGCCAAACATACCAGTGAGAGTAGAGTCTGACAGTGCGTACCCAGTGGCTCCACATGCCATACTTTCTTCCCAACTAGAGAACACTATAACTGTTATTAGCAGGAGTGTTGAATACGCTGCACATTTATAATAATAAACATAAGACAGAAGTAGTCATTGTGAGCTTTAAACAAGCCAAGCCTAGCCAATCAGGAAGCCGAAGACAGGTAACAGAACTCAGGAATTCTGCTGACTTCCAGAAATGCCCTGTCAGCCTTGAAGCTGGAATGTACTCAGGTTTCAGCAAGGATAGGAGAAGCACAGTATTGCAGATTACTGTCTCAGCCAAGAGTACCAGCAACTGTTGTTTCTGACAGTGCGTACCCAACGGCTCAGCATTCCGTACTAGTTCACTGTCCAGTGAAAAAGAAATAGATAGTGCACATCAACAAGGCCTGAGCATATAAAGCAGGTGCTGGGTTAGTATCCATACTATACCTATTAAAACATGGGGAAGGACACAATACAAGGAAGATCAGTTTACCCACATCGCTGATAGGCCTACAGTTCTGTCACCTAGCCCATTTGTTCTTAATAGGACCATGCATGACCCAACAGAATGAAATCATTATCGACCGATAAGTTTTATGCTGCATTTATTTCATATCAAGATCTAAGCTGTAACAAACTGCTTGGAAATGCTCTTCTTCATTGAATAACTTTTTGTAAAACCTTAATAAAAATGAATTTTACAAAAATCAATGAAACAGCAGAGTGTCTCCTTCCCCACAACATGTACACAAATTCTACGTACATTTGTGAAGAATGCAGGGCTTAACAACTACTGTATATAAAGTAGCAATGTGGATGTGGATATGGAATTACACTTCAATATTCTGATAGGAGATTCCAAACTGAAAATATATATGACTCTTAACATGTGCACACACAGTTGAATCAAAAGGTTCATTGGGGTGCCCAAGAGCCCCAAGCCCATCAGATTCAGGCACTAGTGCTATGGATTATAAATCTTAAAGCAGACAAAGTCACTTATCCAGCGCTTAGGTAAAATACTCCAATTAAAATAAAATAAAATACCTCAATTAACAATAAAATGAAAAAACAGGCTGCTGCTATAGTATCAAATACTCATAAAAATAAGCCTAAAAAGTTTGGCAAGGCCAAAGCAGCGCTCTTTAGTGTATTAATACTGAAATTAACACAGTTTATAGTCATACACCCCGTGACAGATAAATCCAACTAAAACGTAATCCTATTGAGTGTTCATTTCGAGGGCTTGATGGACGTGTTGTAACAACCTTCATCGCACCACGTGATTCCACTCCCCTCGAAATTTACACTCACCAATTCGAAATGGGGTAAGCGCTTTCTGGGTTAATCTTATCCGTTAAATGGCACATACAAGGAAGCTTCCACATACGAGGAAGCTATTTCATCAATATCCCAAACAGAACTCCTGAGCGGTTGATGCGAATCCCTCAATTGGAATAGCTTCCTCGTATGTGCCGTTTAATGGATAGGATTAACCTACAAAGTTCTCACCCCATTTCAATTTGGTGAGTGTAAATTTCGAGGGGAGTAGAATCACGTGGTGCGGTGAAGGTTGTTACAACACATCCATCAAGCCCCATAAATGAACACTCAATAGGATTAAGTTTTAGTTGGACTTATCTGTCACAGGGTGTATCACTATAAACTGTGTTAATTTCAGTATTAATACACTGAAGAGCGCTGCTTTGGCCTTGTGGATCATTGGAGATGAACTTTTTAGGCTTATGTTTATGAGTGCTATGGATTAGGTACTGGATTTTTGGAACACCCTTTTAAAGTATCCCTAATATTCCCAAGGGCATGCAGACCTTTTAATGTCTTCAGTTTCCTACTCCATCCTCTGCGTCCTCCTCTCTTATATCATCTTTAGGAACTATTCAGACCTTTCCATTAATGGGCTTTAAAAAAAAACTGTGTTTTAATGCAAATTATTGCAATGAATGGTAACACGTGGTATGTGTGTGTTTTTATTCATTTTGACATTTTGATCATCATGGCACCCCAACACATGTATACAGAAAAAAATCCACACTGCACAGATAGGAACGCTTGGGCCTTGTGGTGCACTGCGTTGCTTAAAACAGTGCAACATATGAAATGCTTTCATGCTATTGTATCAGACCAAACCCATAGGGTTCCCATAGTATCCCATAGTATCCCGTCTCCACTGTTGCAGCAATCCTATCAGTGTTTTTCATGAAACCAAACAATGCCACACACTTTCCTCCTCATCTCTGTCAATCCCTCCACTGGCTGCTAGTTACTGAGAATATTTAACTATTCTTAAAAGATCAATACAGTCATCTATTGCCTCACTTATTTCCAGGCACTATCACAAATGCAATCCCTGCTCAGCATGTTATCTTCTACACTTCTCTACCACAGTCACCTGTTCACAGCACCATATCCAGGACTTGGCATTTGCCTCTCTGCCTTTCTCTGGGATTCTTTCCTCGTACCATTTGACACTTGGAGCATTATTCCACATACTGTGGGGCTAATTTACTAAAGGCAATTAGATTGTGCACTTTGCAATTTCAGTTGCACTCATTTTCCCCAGAGCTTATTTAATGTGGTAAAGCTCTACTGATTCCCATCACCCGTTAATGTGCAAGCAAACATTTTTTTCTTTTCCTTTTTTTATTGTCCTTGTACCTGATTGGGTATTATTTACAAAGTGAAACTTCACCACATTCACTAAGTTCTGGGGGAAATGAGTGCAACTGCACTTGCAACGTGCACAGTCTATTTGACTTCAGTAAATCAACTCCAGTATGTAGTCAAGAGCACTGGTAGTTAGGACCTTACACATACAAAGCATTATTAATCTAAATATCTCAACATCCAGATGTTGTTATGGCTTCCTTGAGCGATTAACAATTTCTGCTTCCCAATAAGTAACCACTGAAACCAATGACTATTACAGCTTCTTTAACCTCTTAAGGACCAGCTCTGCTGGGCGAATTGCCGTTCCTGTACATCGGCTGCTGTAAGAGCTGTAAGGGGAGTGCAAGCACCAGACAGAGACAGAAAAGAGATCTGTCAATGTAAACAGACAGATCTCTGTCCTGTCAGGGTGGGAGAGACAGATCTGCTGCTCCTAAAGATTAGCAACAGCGATCGGTCTCCTCCTCCAGGCAGTCCCATCCCCCCACAGTTAGAACACACATGAGGGAACACACTTAACCCCTTGATCGCCCCTAGTGTTAACCCCTTCCCTGCTAGTGACATTTATACAGTAATCAGTGGCTTGTTTTAGCTCTGATCGCTGTATAAATATGAATAAATGTGTGACTGCGTTAACCTCAAATAAGTGAAAACGAAGCAGCTACAAAAAATGTGACAAACATATAAAGCATAAATAGTGAATATTGTAGTGCTAACACAAATGCATATTGATATATAAGTGAAAATATATGAATAACAGATGTACAAACGTGACATGTGTACAAAAAATATATATAACAAAGTCCAATAATTGAAGAAATCAATTGAAGAAAGCCTGTACATCCACCACCAGTAGAATCAAAGATGAAATAAACTGGCACTGTCCGGCAGGCGGGACATCAAAAATGGCATAGCTTCAGCAAAGGGGAAAAGTATATGTACTCTTACCAGAACAGGTGGACTCAAATGTCAACAACAAGAGTCATAAAGGCATGGGTGCCGAAATCGGTGGAAAGACGGAACTCCAAAGGATCCAGAACCTCCACAGATGTATATGGGTGGCCACCAAACAAACCTCCAATGGAAGGAAAACCACAACTGGATCTTGGGTGTACACCTGGGCAACTCTCATCCAGATGGTATGCAAAAAAAGAATGCTTCAGAATGCCCCAGTTGAAGGCCTTTTTGGTCGAAACGCGTCGGTCTTGGCTTATTGCTCCGCACATTGCCTTGAATTTTACTTGTGATCACAGTTTTTTTTATTGCTGTGTGCCATTTTTTAGAAAAAATAAATCCTACTTTTTAGACCTACACTATATGGCCACCCATATACATCTGTGGAGGTTCTGGATCCTTTGTAGTTCAGTCTATCTGCCGATTTTCGGCACCCATGCCTTTATGACTCTTTGAGTTCATTTTTTTCCTCATTAATGTACACTGCAGCTTTCCCTCCATTGCAACCAGTCGTCCTGTCCCTGCAGCTGGGGGTGTTTTTCAGCTGCAGGGACAGGACGACTGGTTGCAATGGAGGGAAAGATGAATGCTGCCAAGTACAGGGATATCCTGGATGAAAACCTTCTCCAGAGTGCTCAGGACCTCAGACTGGGCCGAAGGTTTACCTTCCAACAAGACAATGACCCTAAGCACACAGCTAAAATAATGAAGCAGTGGCTTCACAACAACTCCGTGTTCTTGAATGAGCCAGACCCCTGACTTAAACCCAATTAAGCATCTCTGGAGAGACCTAAAAATAGCTGTCCACCAACGTTTACCATCCAACCTGACAGAACTGGAGAGGATCTGCAAGGAGGAATGGCAGAGGATCCCCAAATCCAGGTGTGAAAAACTTGTTGCATCTTTCCCAAAAAGACTCATGGCTGTATTAGATCAAAAATTTCCACTAAATACTAAGACAAGGGTCTGAATACTTAGGACCATGTGATATTTCAGTTTTTCTTTTTTAATAAATCTGCAAAAATGTCAACAATTCTGTGTTTTTCTCTCAATATGCTGTGTGTACATTAAAAATGAACTTAAATGATTTTAGCAAGTGGCTGCAATGTAACAAAGAGTGGAAAATTTAAGGGGGTCTGAATGCTTTCCGTCACCACTGTATATGCTTAATGCGATTTTGTTTACCAAAAATATGTAGAAAAATATATATCGGCCTAAACTGATGAAGATATTTTTTTTTGGATATTTATTATAGCAAAAAGTAAAAAATATTTTTTTTTAAATGGTCGCTCTTATTTTGCTTATAGTGCAAAAAAAAAAAAAAAAAACCTGCAGGGGTGATCAAATACCACCAAAAGAAAGCTCTATTTGTGGGGAAAAAAGGACATCAATTTTGTTTGGGTACAGCGTCACCCAACTGCACAATTGTCTGTTAAAGTGACGCAGTGCCGTATCGCACAAAATGGCCTGATCATTAAGGGGGCAAATCCTTCCGGTACTTAAGTGGTTAAAGGAGGAATTCTCCTCACTGATAATCAGTGTAAGGGATATTGTTCCCACTGACCACCAAAGTAAGGGGCATTATTCCCACTGAACACTAATGTAAAGGGCATTCTTCCCACTCACCACCAATGTTAGGAATACCAATAGTGTAATGGAGCCCTTCTCTACCAATCACCAATTTAAGGGGCCGTTCTCCACTGATTAAAATTGTAATGGAGTACCTTACTGGCCAGCAATTTAAGGGGCACAACACTGACCACAGGTGCAAATAGGTGTAACAGGACACTTTTCTACTGACCACCAATGTAAGGGAACATTTGACTGACCACCAGTGTGACTACAATTTTATTGGTAGTTTCTTCTCTGGCCTTTATTATTTTGATTAGTTTAATTTATTTGATATTAATGAAACATAATTTAGTTGTTAATACGCCAAGTATGCCGTATTGTTTATTGTTTTATTTTTTTTCTTATATGCACAAGCAGGGGTTTCCTGGGTCCAGTTGTTTCAAGGGTACTTCCATGTTTAAGAAGGTTTGGAAAGGCAGCTCTATAGTAGCCAAATAAAATTTACACTTCCAAACTGTCATATGCTAATGCATTTTTGAAAATAGGCAGCAGACACAATAAGGTATGACTTCTTTGTGGTATGAAACAGATTTGTAACCTTTCTACTCAAACCAAGAGTAGAAAAAGGCAACCAATGCCTACCATCAACTGATATATGCTGATTCTTCTTAGTAAAATTGCTGGGCTTTGACTGGAACATGCTAAGACAGTCAAGTTCTTGTTTTTTTTCAACCACTCTATGCATCTTTGACCATGTTTATTTAGGGCCATTGGGATGCTGTAAAGTGAATCAGATGCAGGTGTGCTGTAGACTGAGAGGTTTTCCACTAGAACTGATCTGTATATGGCCACATCCATCTTGACTTCTAACCCAACCCTGATGAGGCTCCTGGTCCCTGCTATTAAAAGCATGCCACAACATTATGCTACCATCACCATGCTTGGTAATAGTGTTCTTAGGGCACTGCGCCCAATGGGCATTATGGAATGCATAGCATTGTGCGCTAAGGCCAAAAACATTTAGTTATAGTCTCATCAGACCAGACAATATTTTTCCATACAAGCATTTTAGCAAATCCAGTTCAGGGCTTGCTATGACTTTTTTCAGCACTGGCTTTCTTTTTGGCAGACATCCCATAAAGCCCAGCTTTGTGAAGCTTCTGGGTTGTCCAACAGACAGTTTCCTGCATCACTGCTGTGGATCTCTGCAGCTCTTTCAGTTAATCTCTGAGTAATGTGTTCCTTTCCAAAACATGTTAAGAAAGCTATATGGTCGACAGCTTCAGCAGGGCCTCTTGAGACATAACAGCAGCCCATGGATACTAGTGAAGTTTTTTTTGTTTTTTCTTTCTGGGTTGCATACCTTTATTGAGACCATGTTCCCACCCCATATCTATCAGCAAGTCCCCCAAGTGGTGAGTGTTGGTTAATACAGACACACGTGGAAAGGTATCTCATCTTGGCTGGGATTCGAGGAACGCCCCATATACAAGCCCAAAACAACAGCGGGAGATCCGAATACCTAGGTTGGGTGACAAGCTAACCTAGCTTGTATAGCTGGTAAGCCTTTACTCTGTGTGGTGGTGGATTCACAGTCTGTGTCCCCTGGAGTCTCGTCACTGGGTGTTGACATGGTCCATCGTTTTTCAAGATTCATGATATAGACAGCTTCCATATTCATCCGTCTTATTATATATATAGACTGTATTCATTTGTCCAATTTTTGTTTCAATCACAATCATTTATTATATGGTTCATTTTCATAACTTATATATATTTTGGTATCACCTTTTCTAACGGCTGATTATCACAACCCCCCCCCCCCCACACCTGTATAAATGGCACTATAATTTTTTAATACCCCCCTCAAATTTCTCCTGGAAACCTTTTTTTCACACCATATACGTGTGACTATTAATTAATTAATTCTGTTACTTTTTGTGCATATTTAAACATTTGTGGTTTTTCAGCACATATATTTGCTTTATACCATTTGATTTTTTGACACACATGAGTTGCACTATTTATTCTATTTGTTTGGGGTACTGCATCTTAACCCTCAGGTGTGGATACCCTTATTTCTAGGTATAGATGTTATATGACGGTTTGATGTATGTATCTTTACCTGCTACACAATATTGCTTTATTCAACACATATGATATTCAGCACTTTTTGGGTACAGTTTAGGTGTGGTAACATATTAGGGTGGGTCACTAGTGCCCCCCCATCCTGTTTGCTAATAGGGTAGTGCCTTTTACCCTATTTTTTGTTGATTTCTGCTATTCGTATGTTCCCTTTTGGGAGCCGATTAGGGGAGGCTGCAATCCGCTAGTATCCTGAGCGCGGAGATTACCACATATATTTTTGAGTATTCTAAATGAGGTCTCACTAAAGCTTTTTATAGGGAAAACAGGACCTCCTTCCTCCTGCTGGTGATCTCTCTAGTGATCAGTGGCCGCTGCTCCATTAGGGGCACAGCAGCGCCGCCCCCCTAATCCATGTGCCCGGCCCTTAATCTACATGCATGGATTTCAATGGGGTTTTTTTTTTGGAAGCATGTGATTAGAGCCTGAGGCTCTAATTGGCTTCAAAAAAGGGTGGACTCAGGATGCAGAGCACTGCGCCCTGAGCCCACCCAGTCATGTGACAATAGCGAATTAATATTCGCTATTGTCTTCCTTCTCCTCCTCCCAGCAAATCAGGAAGTGGGTCTTAAGACCCGATTGGCAGAGAGGAGAAACTACCGTATTGGACGCACCGAAGCTGCCCGAGACTTGGATAGGATAAGTGTGGGGCTGATGGGTAGAAGGCGAGCAACGGGGGTGGAATTTCTTTGCCAATCGACCAAGCGACGGTGAGGGGGTTTGACCGACCGACCAAACAAACAGGAAGAGAGGGTCGGGTGTTTTGTTTGCCCCCCCCAAAAGATAGGGCACCAGCCACTGCTAATGATGCATTCTAGAATTCTGTTCGCTTTTCCCACTGCCCCATGGTCACATTTTTTACTCATTATGCAATCATCTGAAATAAGTACCCCCAAATCTTTTTCTTCTGTAGTGCTGGCCAACACTGTTCCCCCAGTGTTGTGCTCTCTCAAGGGATTCTTTGTCAATAGGTGAATTATTTTACATTTAGAAACATCAAACTGCAGTCACCAGTACTTTAACCAATCTTCCAGCAATGCCAAATCTCGTTCCATGTTATAAACATCATTATGTAGAACTGTATCAAATGCCTTGCCGATATCAAGAAATGCTATGTCCATAGCACCACCCTGGTCCAAAACATTGGTAATATAGTCAAGAATTGCAATCAGATTAGTCTGACATGATCTGCCCTCAGTAAAGTCCTGCTGCTTTGGGTCCAGCTATTTGTGTGTTTTTAAGTAATCAATGATCCTTCTTTTCAGGAGTGATTCCATTAACTTGACTACAACCAATGTTAAACTCACTGGCTTGTTATAACCAGCTTCTACCTTTCTGTCCTTCTTGACATTAGGTACAATATTAGCTGCCAGTCATGGGGAACTTCCTTAAATCAATATTAAATTAATACATCATAGAATATATAAAAAAATTAAAAAATTCATAACAGAAGATACAGTGCAAATCAATAATGGTACATCAAATCAATACATCGATAGTCCATCCAACAAACAATACATTGTGCAAAATCAATCCAATAGTATATAATAAAATAATTATAAGTCCATTAAATCATGCAACAAACATCTTGCACATAAGAAATGTGATAGCAAATCTTCAATGTGGCAAAGTCCCGGTCCTTCACAACCTTTACGATGCACACCAGTGGTATTATTAACTGATTTGATTGACCACTTGTTACAAAATGGGCAAACAGCACAGGGTAACATTGCTTAAAGCGGTTGTATAGTCAATTGTTTAACTTTTACCTACAGTTAAGCCTATAATAAGGCTTACCTGTAGGTAAAAAAAATATCTCCTAAACCTGTACGGTTTAGGAGATATTCCCCTTGCTATGAGCCGCTGACTGCAGCGGCGGATGCACACAGGGGATTCTCGGCTGAAGGCCCGGCAGATGCCGGACCTTGCCGGGAAAGAAATCTCCCGCGACCATGCGTGGGAGTGATGACATCGCGGCTCCAGCCACTCACAGCGCTGGAGCCGCGATACCCGGAAGACACGCCGAGGCAACATGTCAGCTACCTCGGCGTGGACCAGGTAAGATACCGACACCTCGTTCTAAGGTAAGTGGTATGCGGTGCATACTAGCTCATTATGCTTTTTGCCTTACAGGGGTATAAAAAAAAAAGTGTCAGCGGGTATACAACCGCTTTCAAAGCATTGAATCCCTTGGTTTCTACGCTCTTCATAACACTTATGAAAAGAAGATCCCATTAAAAAAAATACAAAAGGAAAAAGAGCTCATAGAGTAAAACAACTTCTTTATTAAAAGGCCACATTAAAATTAATCCAGGCTCTATAATGGATATGACCTGGTTTGTACCTTTTTTCTATGCAAAAATTAATACAGATAGATAAAACATTAAAACAATCTAGATGTACTCACAGAGGTGCTTAACCTAGCACTAAGGATCTGACAGCTAAGACATGAATCGAGCACCAAACTACCACATTTCTCGCTCTATGAGCAACCTCCTCTCAGTGTGCTGACGTCACAGTACCCAAGCCCTGCCCAACCAGTTTTTTCTATATGGACGTCATCAGGAGTGGTCAGGCATCAGACATAATGGACATATTTATTTTATAATCTATACAACTGGATTGTTTTTGCGCAATTTACTTATTTTTCAATGAATTGTTAATTGGACGGACTATCCAGGCCATCTGGTCTATCCAGTCTGACAGCTGCTGCAGTTGGATGGTGCAATTAGCTGAGCAGACGTTTGTGGCCAGGGACAACTGCCCAGAACGCAAGAAGTCTACATTTCAGGTAGTCTTCCCTGGGCAAACTGCCCTAAGCATAGTGCCGCTAAGCACTGTCCAGCCGTAGCAGCTGTCAGATTCTCAGAGTTTTGCAGGCTGCTGATGGTACGGCTGGACAGGGCACTTGTGCTCTCTGCCCTCAGCTAAACACCAAAGCTCCATGCAACCAGGCTATTTGCTCAGTGTGCGTGGAGACTCTGAAAAAACAGCCTCTATTGTGCCTTCTTTACCAGATGGAAGATGCTGAAGGACCATGACAATTCTTTTATTATAAAAACTCTCAAGAATTTGAAAGTCTCCAACTCCTCTCCATTTGTATTCAAAGGGGAATGGGTGGTCTTCCAGGATCTCCTGTAGTCCACTATTATCTCCTGAGTTTTTTAGTATTTAGTATCAGGTTTTTGTACAAATCAACCAGATGTTGATCTTCTTCTCTATTGAGAATGAATGGTAAATTCAGATTATTTTTTGGTTCAGAGACACAAATTATAAAAAGTCACACCCATAGTTGTTGTAGTGTAGCACAGACACTGATCGGATGTTTCAAATGTCAACTTTTCACAAACTTGCTGTGATGGTCCTTTGCATTGAATTATATACAAAATAAGATTTATCACCAGCTAAAATGTGGCAGTAGACTCTGTGGCTCAGTGATTTGGACCACAAGGGGATGATTGACTTCTGCCTGTCTATGGTCATCCAACTCCTGCTATTGAGAAAGCACATAATCATGTGCCTGTTCATGTATCTGTAAAGTTGCCGGACTGTCTAAGTATTATAAATCTTACCTACACAGCAAAGATGTGTTTGCCAGAAAGTGAGAGAGTGAAAGAAGCTCTTACAAAGTAAGTAAACAAATTCCTGATCTATAATTACTTCCCGAAAGAAGTATGATTCCATCAGCAGGGGGCAGAGTGGTTATTCTGGAAAGAAGTTGAACAAGGGTTTACGTGTAAAGAAGTGTATCCAAAAACGATTTATTATTGCGCATACAGAAATAAAAATACACATACATGAATCAATGTGAGGACTGTTTAGGGGCCTAATTTTAAAACTAAAGAAAAGACAGAAGGAGCAAAGATTGGAGATGTTGTCAATAGGCAAATTACATTTCTGGGGGGCGTTCTGTATACCATCTGTATACAGAACGCCTCCAGGTTGCCATATTGCATTGCATTTTATGGAAAATTACAGCGGTGCAGATTGAAAAGCAAAGGTAGTTTTTAATAACATTCATTTACAATACAATATGACTTGTGTCGCAATTGTATACGCTATATTATTTTTGCTATTTTTTTTCCCCATGAAAGTGGAGTTACCCTTTAAGCATTTTCTACATAGCAGCAATGGCGCTTCGCTTTTATTAGACCCTGCTATTTGCGTTTACATAGATACATAGTTGGCAATATTGAATAAAATAGGAAAAAATTGTATATATTGCACTAATACCCCAAAAGGGTGATCAAATAGCAGCCAGCACAACACCAAATAAGTGCAAACCAAAAATACATACGGTATATAAAAATTATGTGCAGCGCTCGAGTGAATATGCAAAATCAATTAAGTAAAATGTGAATGACCACAGAGAATAGAATTATGTACTTCTACACATTCTAAATAGTGTAAATGACCACAAACAATATGTGAAAAAGTGACGCGAAAAGTCAATAAGTAAAATATAAATAACTAAAAACAGTAAATGCAATTATATAAAATAGTGACGTGAATATCACAGGACACCCGATGTTCAATAAGTCCATATATTGTCATACAAAGATTAATATAACGTGAAAAAAAGTCCATAAAAAAGTAGTGAGGAGAGGATGACTTCTAAACCAAGAAAGGTATTTCCATGTGACATCATTATTATGTGAAAAAAACAGCAATAAAACCACCATTGAGTCAATAGGGCTTGTGGTGTAAAACACCAATGCAGGGATCATCTACGCCTGTAGTCAGGTGGTTCATCCGTCCAGAGATCAACACAAAGCAGCAATCCTTAGAAACCAGCGTGATGCACTAGATCATCTCATGCAGTCAAATATGGATGTATTTATCATGTCAAACCCCAAATAAGAAGGAGGGGGAATAAAACCTGTACAGCAGCTCGGTGAATAAAACCTGTACCGAGCTGCTGTAACCCCACATGTCTCACTTTTGAAACAGAGAAAGAAACTGAGGACAGAAATTCCCGAGTCCCTTTCTCTGCAGCCAGGCAGTAGGGGGAATCCTGGAAGTTGTTTAGCAAAATAGCCAGCAGATATGCAGTGGACAGAGCATGCAAGGAGAATTTTCAAAAAAGCTTGTATTGGATTGTCAAAAACAACTATCATTTGTATTATTATTACATTGATGATGTTAAAAAAATAAAAGTGTATGATGTGACTTTAGATCTCCTTTAAAATGAACCTGTCATGCTCTAAAAAAATGAATTCTAAGCTAGCTAGTGTACTCATCCCTCAGTGGGATGAAGAGTCTGGCGGATGCAGCAGAACTGGAAAGTAAGAAAAGTTGTGCTACATTATATATTTCTTATGTAAGAAATATTGTGAACCAATACCATACACATGACACGTGAGTGATGTGTCAGCACGTCGCCTGTGCCCCAGGAAGACGCAAGGCATTGCGAAATATGTAGGGCTGTGCGTTGTGCTGATGCAATCACGCCACATGTGACCTTATACACGGGTGCTTTTTATTGTTTGTTTTAGCTAGCCGTCTTTTTATCTATTTATCTATTCATGCACCTTTATACAATTTTTCTGTGCAATATCCCTGTACATTACCTCTGTACATGTTGTCTTATGAGCTTTTGCTTATCTAGTTAACATTAAAATTTTGAAATTTAACTTACTACACGACTGGAGTCCCTTTCTGTCTGCTCACTCGTGGCTGGGAGCCCGAGTGTGCTTCTCTTTTTAGATTGGGGACATCCAGCTGCTAAGCATTTACAGCTATCTGGCGAAATCCTCGCGGACCGCTCAAGGCAACCAAAGGACTTGAGATACCAGAGGATTCAAGTGTCCCCGCAGAGGGCTATATCTGTCTGCTCGTATGACCCCGCTCTTTAGGGGGTCCACCGGTTCCGGTAAGGGTTATCACTTACAGAGTTTACATCGAGCTGTCTTTCATTTGTGGACATTTTAACCTCCCTGGCGGTATGATTATTTCGGATTTTAGGTGCTGAAAGCGGTACAATTATTTTGCATGGAAATTTGGCGTTTTATATTGTAGGCCTGTAATTCTTAACAATAACACACTTAAATCTGTCCAAACAAGAGTCTAGTAGATATCCCGGGTATGATGAAGTTTGAAACACAAAAACATAAATTATAATATAATAAATAAATATAAATAATTAAAACAAATAATAATATAATAATAATAATAAAATAAATTTCCCCACGATTCACTATCGCTCAATTCTGCAAGTGTTCTAATTTACTATCGCTGTTTTCTAGCTGGTCTAAAGCCACTTTTGACATAAAGGGACACTTTTTGGTTGTTATGGACAATCTCCAGTTTCCAGGCAGAAAGAACAGTATATATAATATAAAACTGCATGCAGGGCATGGGCCAAAGCATTGGGGACAAAAGGGATGTGAAATGATTTCATACAGTACTGTAATCTGTAAGATTACAGTATTGTATGTGTTATGGTTTGTACATTTTTTTTAATTTGCCGCCAGGCTCCGCCCCCGTGAGTCGCGACGCTCGCAGGGAACGGAGCCTGGCACGGAGAAGCTTCAGAGGAGACAGAGCCCGCAGACACAGCGGGGGACATCGCAGGATCCTGGGGACAAGGTAAGTAACGCCGCACCAGGATCCTGTAATGTAATCCCGAGTGTGGCTCAGGGTTACCGCTAATGGGACTGAAATTTAATCCCGAGCCACACTCGGGAATACCGTCAGGGAGGCTACGGCTGAATATCTGGACCTTGATACCTGCTGTGGATTATATCTCACATATTTTTTCTATCACATCTAAAGAAAACGCTGCTCATTTTATTTTATTTGTATATGGACACTAATGGTCTTATGGACATGGTTTTTTCATTTATTGATTGATGTGCACATGATTTTTTTCAGCTACCACTATTTTGTTTATTTCACAATTCATTTATGTATACATCACCTGAAGGAGTTTAGGATGCTCAGGATGCACTCTTGATTCGGGTGTGTCCTGGTTTTCTGTATGGTATTGGTTCACACTATTTCTTACATAAGAAATATTTAATGTAGCGCAACTTTTCTTACTTTGACATTTATTAGCACCATTAGGTATTAGATGGTTTATTGTTGCTGCTTTTTTGCTGATTTTGCTTTTGTCTTAGCGCAGTATTTACACTTTATAGAACTGGAGTGAGATATGGGCTCCCGGAGACGTAAGAGTACCTGTCCTCCAACTTCTATGTCACTTCTTAGTACTGTAGCTCCTGGAGCTGACAAATACTGAAGAGTCTGATGGATGCTTCAGTGCTGGACCACAGTGAGACAGGGGCTGCTGGAGAGGTAAGAGTAATATTTACTTTGCTTCGGGAAGCATCCAATAGGATTTTTTTAGAGCCTAAATGGTCAGAAAAAAATATTCGTTATGATAGGTTTGCTTTATATAGTGTTTCCAATAAATTAGAAGGCTTTATAAAAAATATTATACTGCTATAATATGATATATCAAATATTTATTCTTATAAACCTGTGAAGTTCCAGAAAGCTCCACTTTAAAAGATAACAAGCGTCTACTATTTACACACCCATCTACCATTCAAGAATAAACAAGGAAGTGCATGAGCTAAATCCAATGTACAGTATGTATTACATAATGTAAATCCAATATAAACCATAAAGTATTCTCTTTTTAAAATCATTCTGTTGAAACCAATGTGTCATATGTATAAACAGTCCTGTGTTTGTGTCATGCTATCAGTATGTACTAATAATCTAATTATAGTCTCAGCTCCTGGACCACCTAATGCCCAGCTTACTGAGGAAGATTGCATGGTGTTACATGCTAAAGACGAAACATTAAAATCCATCAGTTAATCAGATATGGGACTTTTGTGTTTGCCAGCTTCACTCCTGTGTGGTGCATGAACTACACACACTCATGTGCTTTAGGTTGCATGTTAACATCTGTTGTCAACACACCCCAGCACCCAGGAAATCGTACCTGACCTTTTTTTGGAAACACATGGCAACACAATTTAGTGCATTACCATGTGTTGTCTCAGTTCCATGAGGATTGCAAGAAAAAAAAAAAACGTTATACTTTAAAATGGATAACCTAAGGCTACCACAAAAAAATACAACACAAATGTTCATTTAGCAAGTATTCTAAAGATAACCTTTTACAAGGGATTCAAAGAAAACAAATCAGTACTGTACACCACACAGTACTTAAACCTTGTAGCAATGGGTACTGTAACAACCAGATGGATAAAGCCATGCAGCCACATGAGAGAAAAACATAAAAATTGCCAGCACACCTTTATCCTTGGGACCATGTAGGGTCTCTTCATCGAGGCACATACAGTGTCTTGCAAAAGTATTCACCCCCCTTGGCATTTTTTCGTGTTTGTTGCTTCACAACCTGGAATTAACATGGGTTGTTTGAGGATTTGCATCATTTAATTTGCAGAACATGCCCACAACTTTGAAGATTTTTTTTTATTGTGAAGGGCAAAATAATAGAAAAATATAGGACAAAATAAGAGAAAAGGTCAATGTGCATAACTATTCACCCCCCTAAAGTCAATACTTTGTACAGCCACCTTTTGCGGCTATCACAGCTTCAAGTCGCTTTGGATAAGTCTCTATGAGCTTGCCACATCTCACCACTGGGATTTTTCCCATTCCTCCTTGCAAAACTGCTCCAGCTCCTTCAAGTTGGTTGGGTTGCGCTTGTGAACAGCAATCTTTAAGTCTGACCACAGATTTTCTATTGGATTGAGGTCTGGGCTTTGACCAGGCCATTCCAACACATTTACATGTTTCCCCTTTAACCACTCAAGTGTTGCTTTAGCAGTGTGTTTGGGGTCAATGTCCTGCTGGAAGGTGAACCTCCGTCCTAGCCTCAAATCACACACAGAGTGGTACAGGTTTTGCTCAAGAATATCCCTGTATTTAGCACCATCCCTCTTTCCCTCAACTCTGATCAATTTCCCAGTCCCGACTGCTGAAAAACATCCCCACAGCATGATGCTGCGACCACCATGTTTTACTGTGGGGATGGTGTTTTTTGGGTGATGTGATGTGTTGGGTTTGCGCCAGACATAGCGTTTTCTTTGATGGCCAAAAAGTTCCATTTTAGTCTCATCATACCAGAGCACCTTCCTCCGTACATTTTGGGAGTCTCCCACAAGCCTTTTCGCAAACTCAAACCGTGCCATTTTGTTTTTTGCTGAAAGTAATGGCTTTTTTCTGGCCACTCTGCCATAAAGCCCAACTCTATGGAGCGTATGGCTTATTGTCGTCCTATGTACAGATACTCCAGTCTCTGCTGTGGAACTTTGCAGCTCCTCCAGGGTTACCTTAGGTCTCTGTGGTACTTCTCTGATTAATGCCCTCCTTGACTGGTCCGTGGGTTTTGGTGTGCGGCTGTCTCTTGGCAGGTTTGCTGTTGTGCCATGTTCTTTCCATTTTGTTATGATAGATTTGATGGTGCTCCTAGGGATCATCAAAGATTTGGATATTTTTGTTATAACCTAACCCTGACTTGTACTTCTCAACAACATTTTCCCTTACTTGTTTGGAGAGTTCCTTGGTCTTCATGGCAGTGTTTGGTTAGGAGTGCCTCTTGCTTAGGTGTTGCAGCCTCTGGGGCCTTTCAAAAAGGTGTGTATTTGTAATGACAGATCATGTGACACTTAGATTACACACAGATGGACATCATTTCACTAATTATGCGACTTCTGAAGGTAATTGGTTGCACCAGAGCTTTTTATGGGCTTCATAACAAAGGGGGTGAATACATACGCACATGCCAATTATCTGTTTTTTATTTCTGAAAAATAGTTTTATGTATATATTTTTCTAATTTTACATCACCAACTTAGACTATTGTGTTCTGATCCATCATATAATTCAGATTAAAAAAAACATTGAACTAAAGGCTGTAATGTAACAAAATAGGTAAAAAGCCAAGGGGGTGAATACTTTTTCAAGGCACTGTATAAGAGCTACAATTAAAAAAAATTACTTGGAAAAGGATAAAGGTGTTCTAATGGCAAATGTTTTTCTCATAAGCATTGGATAACTGTCACATGATCCAATTATGGGAGGATGAAGAAGTGTTCACATTATTAAGACACTGGGTTGATCTCCATACAACAGTGCAGAAAGATGTCAGGTAAAAAAAGGTCCTTTTTATTGTTATGCAGAATTATTTTTACTGCACAGCCACACAAATGATACAGGACAAACTTCATTATTAGAATTTGCACTTAAAACTTCAAAGAAATCAGCAAGGAATGCAAACAAACGAGACAGTTGACAGATGCCAATTGTGAAGGCATCAAAAGTGTAGTCCATGTTTGACAAAAACTAGAGACATCATACATGAATACATTTTACTCTCCATTTCAAAGGAAAGATTAGGGAAGTGCAAAGACTAAGGGGTTGATTTACTAAAGGTAAATAGACTGCACTCTGCAAGAGCAGTTGCTCCAGAGCTTAGAAAATGAGCAGAAGCTCTGGTGACTTCTATCATCCAATCATATGCAGGCAGAAATGCATTTTTTTTAAAAATCCGTGCACATGCTTGAGTATTCTTTGCAAAGTGAAGCTTTACATGATTTACTAAGCTCTGATGCAACTGCATTGTAGTTTATTAGCCTTTAGTAAGTCAACCCCTTGGTTTTTGCCTTTAGTGAATCAACCCCCAAGTGTCAAGTTTGAGTCCATAAATGATAGAAGTGCTGTATATAATATACCTGGCCTTTTTTAGAGTCATATGCAGAACCAGAGGAAATAATATCACATTATATTGGGGGGAGGGGGGGGGTTACTAAAACTGGTGCACACAGAGTCTGGTGCAGCAGTGCATAGTAACCAATCAGCTTCTAACTTCAGCTTGTTTAATTAAGCTTTGACAATAAAACCTAGAAGATGATTGATTACTATGCACATCTGCACCAGATCCTGAGTGCACCAGTTTTAGTAGATATTCCCCATTACCTCAATTTTCCAAATCATTATTCACAACAGAAAAAAAATATTTACAGCGAACAAAGCATTCATTTTTATGGCCTTGAATCGGGACACTTCAATAAGTTTGAAAAGATATATCACTGCAAATTTAAAGTTTATTTTTACTTCTTCATGTTTAAACAAGATGTGGCTAGACAGTAAAATTGTAATATCAACCCTTGCATCAATGATGCAGTGACAACTTACAATACTAACCTCACTGCTAGCCGTATACAGCCCAAATGCCAACCACATTGCTCTAATGCCATGGGCAACTACTTTATAAATGTTCTATAACACCTTATACTCACTGATTAAATGTTTTTTAAACCAGACCCTCTTCTGTCCAGTGTTCTATAGTGGTATTCTGTGTGTCTGGCACTAGGACAACATTTCTTACTCATCTAACAGAACTAGCATTGTTTAGCCCCCACTGCTGACCAATAAGGAGATGCAAATGTACCCAGGTTCAATTCTCCAAGGGTTTAGCCAACTTGCTACTGCCATGGAGGACATGTACCAGTGCAAAAAAACTGAAAAAAAATTCTGTACATCAGGTAGAAAGTGTTTTAATGGCGTTCGAGGACAACAAGAAAAATACAAAAATCCATGTTATCGAACAGTATGATTTTCATGGACAGTCTTAGCAATAGGGTGCACTGGCTGCAAAAACGTGGCTGCGGAATTGTTTTTTCTTTTTTTCTTTTATAATGATCTTGGCTTACTGTATAGCAGCAGCACCTCAATCTACTTCATTTCAGTTAAAAAAAAGCTTTTTCTAGGTAGTTTTATCAGTGACATATGTTTTTTATCAAACAGTAACAGTCCTGTTTTGACCAATAGATGGAAACTGGGAAGTAGTTTGGTGAGGCTGTCCCTCCTCTCACTGACCCAAACTGACCTACCATTGGACAGTTTCTACCAAACACTCATTAGGGTTTAATCCACTGAGCTTAGGGACTAATATCTCTAAACTTGAACTGCTCCCGAAAGACCTTTCTCTTGGGAAACCCCTGTCTATAAAAAACTTACAGGAGGAGAACTGGGCTGATATGTGGGACTACTCCTTCAGGCATCACTATATTAGATATCACTCTGACAATTTCCACTTGTCTTTTGGAGTTGGTGGTTGGGATTAGGGACGTGCGGTGAAGTCAGTGGCTGTTGAGGCACTGGTTAGTATCAGAGCCAGATACACACAGGTTACATAAGCCGCGATCATTAGTGCGAGAGCAATAATTCTAGCACTAGACCTCCTCTGTAACTCTAAACATGTAACATGTAAAAAAATTTAAAGCGTCACCTATGGAGCTTTTTAAGTAGCGAAGTTTGGCGCCATTCCATGAGTGTGCGCAATTTTAAAGCGTGACATGTTAGGTATCTATTCACTTGGTGTAACATCATCGTTCATAGTATACAAAAAAATCGGGCTAACTTTAGTGCATATTTTAGGGTATTTTTCAGTGTTAATGTACTGAGAATTTTGTGCGAACGTAAGTACAAAATCTGATAGTTTATGTCCAGCTTAGGTCTTTTTGGTAAAGTAAAAATGCTTATTTGTTCAGATGAGCTGGGCTGTGGAGTGAAGGTGATCTCTGTCTGTTCCCGTAAGCATTTAAATTAATGAGTGATGAAAGACATAGGCCCCTTCTGACTCCCCTTTTGAAATGCTCTTCAATTACACCATTTTCTGAATTTCTTTCCAAACCCCCAGAATTCCAGCCGACGCTTAACAACTTTTGAAGAATATTGCTCGGATAAAGGGACCTTGCCACAAGTCCTATCTAAAATGTACAATCTGTTATGCAGTCCTCCTGAACAACCACACCTACCTTGTATTAGAAACTGGGAAACTGAGCTAAACCGTTAGTTCATAATGGGCCAACAACAAAGCTTCATTAGATTTGCCCTAAAATCATCAATTTGTACATTTAAGAAACCAATTTTAAAAATTTGACGAGGTGGGATCACACTCCTCATATGTTACATAAATTCTATCCAAATACAATTGATCGTTGCTGGAGGGGCCAGGAGGGAATGGGAACGCTACATCATATATTCTGGTTCTGTCCTAAGTTAAAGTATTTTTGGGCGGAGGTCAGGAGAATTACTCAAAAATTCACATGCTACAAAATTCCTGATGATCCAGCCTTCTTTTTGTTACATGCCTCAACTATTTCTGCAAAAATCTATAAAAGATCAGTTTTACATCACCTGTTGAACACCGCCAAATCCTGTATTCCCTTTCATTGGAAAAAGTCAATGTCACCGACTATTGCGAATTAGCTTCACAAAGTGGAAGCCATAAACAAAATGGAGGATTTGGTACTTACAGCACAACAGAAACGTGAAAAATATTCCATTACTTGGGGCCTATGGAATATATTTGTACTGTCTGAGGAAGGAACAGCTCTTTTTGGGTCATAATCTCTCTGACAGGCCATATTGCTTAACTACCTCCAATGGCACAAGCTATCGCCATCCCAGACTTCTCTCTTCATCTCACTTCCCACACCCCCTATTCCCTCTTTTTGACATTTCTATTGTGTCTTTAATCTTGTTCTCACGAAAAAGGAAAAAGTTGCAGGCAGCTCCATACTTACATTCATACAAGTATGTAACTAGATGTATTAATGTTTATACATTATTAATGTAATGTCTTGGTTCTGACCTTTCTGGGATTCAATAAAAAATATATTAAAAAAAAAAAAATTACAAGTCTTCCAGACTAGAAGAGTTTAAGGAAAGCAGTGCGTAACTTATCCTGGCCATACACAATGCAAATTTCAAACGAAAATACAAATCGAAAGTAAAGTCGTTTGTTTTTGGTATCGTTAGTGTGGTATGTGCGACACTCGATTTTCGTATGACAGCTGAAATTGAATGATCCAACATGTTGGGTTTTTCTACGAAAACCATCCAAATTTCGTATCATTAATGAGGGAGTTGGATGATTTGACCTAAGAAATAGAACTACGCATGATGGCGGGACCTGATTTTGTACAGTAGGGGTGTGTCCAGTAGAGGTGTGGTTAAAATGTTAACCATTACATTACTTCCTCTATTGGCATGAAAACAGTGTTTGGAAGTATGATTTTTCATACCTAATCGATGGTATACTCACATGTTGTATTTGAGCGCCGCTTTCGTTTATCGCTCAACGGATCGTTCGAAATTTGCATCGTGTATGGCCTACCTAAGCCACAGTTCCCATATTTTATGGAATTAGGGTTGTGAGTTATTGAGATAACTTCTCATCGACTAACAGCAGATTCATGCGATCTTTAACAGCTTTAAACCAGACTGAGGTTTTTTTTTCCAGGCCCGGGCTATCGACTGCTTAGCTGCCGAATTCTGTTTGTTTTTAACATTCGATTTTGGAGTGAATGAACTTTTTCCAAACTAAAACGAAACATTCACTGTTACTGCATTCGAAAGCGAACATCGAAAATTACCCAACCAACAATTAGAAAATTGAATGAACCTTCATAAAATGAAAACTTTTGACCAAAATTCTACTACTGTATGACCAGCTTAAGTGAAAAAAAAATCTTTCTGTGTAAGCCTATTTGAATATCTTTCACTAGCGCAAACATGCTTTATTTAATTTGAACAGTTATTGGAAACAGATTGCCATCTTAGCAATGATTTTTGTGATTGGGATTACCTAGTGATATGTAAGGTTTCTTATTCTAGTCTACATAAGCTATGTTAGTCAAATCATTAGAATGCAACCTTCCATTCCCGTTACTAATGAGGTTGCCCACCACAGAAGGCTCTCAAGTTCCCCATGCCTTCCTTATAGTCAGGTATCATTTTTCAAAAGGTTAACTGCCCAACACCTCCTGTCCACATCGGTTATAAAGCTGTTTAGAATGATTTACAGGCAATTGACCAACCACAAGCTTTACAATCATTGTGTTGGCTTAGGTCAGCAGATTGCAAGCTTGTGAAACGCACATTCATGCTATTTACATTCACCTATTCTCCTGTTTCAGAGTCATCAGGGCATATATTTGCACTTTTTAGAAGCATTAATAAAGCAAATTATTTTTGTGACTAGCATTATATTATTTCAACAATGGAGATCCTTTAGTGTTTCTGCAGCGTAAGCAATTTAGAAGAGCAGGTGTTACAATTTGATGTAAATACAGTTACAAATAGCTATGAGATTGCAGCCGCTGTAATCAAGATTTCCTTTCCTTTGGTGGTCACAAAAGCTTTCCTTCAAGTTTAAACCATGCACTTGACTATAGGTGCCTACAAACACAGGATTAACCCAAGCTTTCAATTTATGGCAGGAACAGGATGTGAATATGCAAATCCCAACTTTAAAGATATTTTAAATGTTAGGTTGGATTTTTCTGGTCTGTTGATATTGATTTTCCCTAAGATAGGACCCTACTGGAACTGTCCGCTTGGTGCTCCCTTTCTGCTCCATAAGCACAGACATGCCTGCCTGGCCATTTAAAATGTGGAAGTGCTTTGTGGCCATTCTAAAGGGTAATTTTCATTAAAAAAGGTGGAGTTTGGCAAGTTTGGTTAAAAAAAAGAGAGTTTATGTCTTTTATATGTCTATGTATGTTTAAGTCATACATCTTGTATTTTTTGGGCTTCTGAATGCTCCAATGATCCAGGCTTACATACAATTAAAGTATAAACACACACATGCTGCTGGTACACCTTTCCCAGTAAACTTCTCCAAAAAAATAAATGAGAAGTTTACAAGAGGCCATTAAAATGTTGGAAACTGTTTAAAAGGAGCCAGCAGGATAGGTAGACCAAAGAAGCATGCACCATGCAAGTAAAACACCTTCTATTGCAGCGGAAGTAAAGACAGACGCGTTACCTCTGCAGCCTGTACTACTGTACAGGAGCCACAAGAATAAAAGGGCAAGGAGAAAAAACAGGTGCAACTCATTAGGGCATTAATACCTATGCATGCAGCACCCCCTCAGCGACACCAGAGGGACTACACCAAACTCAGGGATCCTTTTCAGCAGTAAAGTCACCAAATATAATATGGCTTATACCTGGGGATAATAATTCAGTAGCTGCTAACACAGCCACACACATACTGTAAATAATGCAGAGAAATGTGGCAGGACATGGCAAGTGAGTAATGAGTTTGAGACGTCAGGTATTGTGGAATATGCCTACTAAGTGAATTTTCCTTTATCTTTGTTATTCTGATGAAAACTCACCTTGCAAAGAATTCCCAACCACCTGCAAGGAAAGTAAAAAAAAAAAAAACAACAGTAATATTCCTTGCATGTGATTGCATGATAGAAGTCAGCAAAGCTTCACCACATTAAGCTAAGGGTATAATTCCTTGCAATTCGAACAGCGTATGCCTTTAGTAAATAAACCCCAATTGCTCCATATCTAATCATAGTTGACAAAATGATTATTCCTAAATATTGGAATTAGTACAAATCTCCCAGTTTTTCAGATTAAGTAAATTAAATCAACTAATTAGATTTACTACGAGGAAAGAAATGCTCTCTCCTCTTCTAGAAAAGATAAACATGAAATCTAGGCCAGTTGGGGCAGCTTTAAAGCGGAGCTCCAGTCTGGAATTTTTTTTTTAAAGTCAGCAGCTACAAATACTGTAGCTGCTGACTTTTAATATAAGGACACTTACCTATCCTGGGATCCCGCAATGTAGGCCCCCCCGATCCGATTTGTCAATCGGCTTTGGGTGTAGGCATTGTAAGTAAGGGAAACTACTGTGCATGCGCGAGTCACGCTGCGCTTTCTGAATGGTGCCACTTCTGTGTCTTCTGGGACCTCTGTGTGTCCCAGACAGCAGCAGGGGAAAGAAGGAGGGGCTGGAAATGTCAAAGATCGCCGATCTTACCCAGACGTGGGAGTGGGTACCTGTCAAAACCAGGTTCCCGCTACCCCCAAAAAGTGCTAAATGTGGCAGTGAAGGGGGGGGGGGTGCAAACAAGCTTCACCTTTTGGGTGTAGCTCTGCTTTAAGATGATCGATATTTACAAGAGAACGTCTACACAATAAGGCCCCGTTCACATCTAGGTGTAGCGGAAACATAGTCATAAATGTGAGTTTCTGCCCATGTTTCTGCAAATACGTGAATAATGCACTAAGACGTGCGATGCGCTTGTGGTGTCATTATTTCTTAATAGCGCCCCAAACTCAGGCCCCCCTCACTCGCCTTGTTGTGCATTTGACAAAAGTGTGAAAAATGCAGAAAAAAGCACGTTGAGCCCAATCTCGATCCAATGCTGTGCCCATCTGCCGCAACTCTTCTCCCCTATACCTCTTCTCACAGAAGACTTGGCTGTAGTGGAAGCCACCAATTTCTGCTGCTGTCAATCAAATCCTGTGAGGGGGAAGGGGCCGTACAAAGCTATATGTGTCTATAGACACACACAGCCTGGCTTGGGATCAAGCCCGCACATCTGCCCCCATAACACTGTGGATTGCTATGGGAGCAGACAGAGAAGAGAAGAGAACAAATGGACAGCGCCAGCAGGGAACTTCAGAAGAGGAGGTGTGGGGCAACCTTATACAAAGCCATTGCACAGAGCTGGTTAGTATGACATGTTTATTATTATTTTTTTTAATTAATCTTTACAACCACTTTTAGCCAATTAAAAAAATGAATACTGGGGAGATTCTAATGTGTTAACAATGCTAGAGTGTGCCGTGTGTGACAAGTGTATTTGGTGGTCTGTGTAGTGTGTACAATGTGGTCTGTTAGTGGGTCATGCAAATTAGTTATTTCATATCACTTTTTCTAATTGCGCTACATGAAGCATGCTCTGAACATGACACAGACTCAGAAAATCGCAGACACAGCTACCACCCCTGAGGAATTCACCTTAAAAACCTCAGAAATATTATGTTGAATTAAATGGGGTCTATTTTATAATAGACCTATCCTATATTTTATAACTGTATATCTTTGCAAAAATGACACTACGTACACTGTGTAACGATTCTGACCAAAAGTGTTTTGGTTTATCTAATGATTAATATATTAAATGGTTTTAGAACAGTGAGAAATATCATGCTGTCTCCAGATGTGTTATTTGCAAATGAATGAAGAAAGAAACACTCACTCATCTCTAGCTTCCTTTGGATGAGAACTTTCCTGACCCTAAATAAGAAAACAGATATTATTTGGCATAATGTCTTGACCTCTCCCAGAACGAGAATTGTTAGGCACCAAAGCTATGTACCTGCGGGAGGAAATCTATAGAGTGAATCACTATATCTTTCTGTAATGATGAATCCAGGCCCCTAGGTTGACTCACCTGCAGTGAATATTACAAAAGGCACCCTCTTTAACCATGCTAGACTTTTTATTTGTTTCATTATGGAAAAAGAGGTTCTTCTGGCTACAGCAGAAGTGTGACTTTGTAGTAAACTCTGGCAGAGGTAGTTAGTCTGGAGCCAATAGGTGATTCAGCTCATCAGTGTCTAAAAAATGTTGGCTGAGTGGACGGACCCTTTAAATCACCTTCACTTTAAATATGTTCTCAGACTTATTACTTAATTAACCCTAGTCTTTTCCTATACCCTTTTTGGTTTAAATGACTATGTTTTTTTAATTTTGCTTTAGCCGGTACAAGAACTCCAAGTGATGTTAGTACAGACAATGGAAGGCAAAAGCTGAGAGGAGATTTGAAAAGCCAAACTGTTATTAACAGTATACATTTCAGGACTATATTTCAGGTAGTAATTCAACAAGCTGGAATATTGCCCCCTAGATATTACATAATAGTGCTGTGAGCACATTGCAAGACTCCAAAATAAAGGTAGTTTTCTGATTTCATCCACCTTAAGCTGCAGGAGATCAAAATTATACACTTATTCTGGCATAAGCCATTCTTCTGTCTCTTCCATTAAGGCACAATCTGCATAATTAAGTTGTTTTAGTTAGCAACATTTTTCAATATTATTGGCTGAGCATTTCTCTATAGGTATATAGCAATTCTGAAATGAAATCTTCTTATTTTTTAAATAAATACCCTAACTACTTGCTATAAACCTGAATACACAAATGTCTACCAAGCAGGCCCGGACTGGCCAAAGGGCACACTGGGCACTTGCCCGGTGGGCCAGGGGCCGCCGGGCAGCATGTGCTTGTCGGGCCCTAGCAGCTGAGCTGCTCCTTGAGCACCCGCCACTCACCCACCGGCCGCCATTACAGTTCGGCCGGGGGGCGGAGACTACAGGTCACGTTACCTGTGACCATGAAGAGGGAGGGGATCTACGTGACACGCGGCCGCCGGACAGAGGGAAAGTGAGTGTGGCTCCCCATGCGTCCGCCTGGATATGAGGAGCAGCTGCATACACAGTAAAAGAATCCATCTTTTTATTTTTCTCCTACAGCCTCTGAATGCCTGCTTCTCATTCTCTCCCTCCAGTGGGCATTCAGAGGCTGTAGGAGAAAAATAAAGAGATGGATTCTTCTACTGTGTATGCAGCTGCTTCTCCCATTCAGCTTTTTTTCTACTGCTCCCTAGTGCTCTCAGGCTCCCACCATGCTCTGAGTCTCAGGTGCACCCCCCCCCCCAGTGATCACCAACTCCCCCCCAGTGCTTTCCAGCCCCTGTACACTCCGGCCCCTCAGAATTCTTCAGCCCCTACCAGTGCAAATCAGCCCCCCTGTACTCTCCGTTCCCCCTCAGTGCTCTCAGCCCCCCTGTACTCTCCGGCCCCCAGTGCTCTCCAGCCCTCCGTGCTCTCTAGTCCCCCAGTGCTCATCACCCTCCCATGCTCTCCAGCTCTCCATATATATATAAAATGCTTACATGCACGACATTAGTGAAACAAAACATTTACCATGAAGTTGGACTACTGATTATGTATATCCTCTTGTAGGAAAAGAACCCAGCTTAAAGGTGTGATGAATCAAGACTCCAGTTTACCTTGTTTATATCTGCTGGGAAAAAAACACAAGCAATAGTAATATATTAAAAGGTGCTCATAGACGGTTATCCAGAGGAATTTTCTCTGCTGAACTCTACTAAACACAGTACAACAGAGTTATTTATTCTAATATTTACATTTGTATAGCTGGGCAAAACCATTTTCATAAAAGCTTTTCAGTCTAGGGAAGTGCAAGCATATTGAATATGCTTGAGAACAAAGTTCAAGTTATACATACAGAATGTAATGTGTGTTCATTTACCTGTAAGAAGACAAATTGTTTAATGGCTGGGAAGCTCTAGGAGTTCACACTAGACTGAGAATACACTCATTTACCAGAGTGGCTGGACTGGGCCTGAGCTTTTTTTTTGCTGTGTCTTTTAGCACATCAGTCAGGATAACTTTGTCACTTAAATTATATAAGGAAGATGGTATATAAAAGAGATCTGACCTGGCCTAAACAGCTTCCAGGGTAAAACAAAGTGCTGAATTGGAGGTTTCAAATCAATCTCTGTACCCTTGTAGAGAGCTTCTTGGATACTAGACTTAGGCTGCACATGGAGCCTAAACGTCTGCAGGTTTGACAGTTGATTGACAGGATGAGGTTTAGTGACAGAAGGGAGTGGGGCTTAATATTAACTTGGGCAGAATTTGAATCCTGGGCTTAAAATCCAATGGGACTACAAGGAGGCCAAGGGATTGATTGGAAGGCTCATACAGGTCCTTGCAGGCACAGCAAGGTGTCTGAACTCAACACTGATATCTATTTTAGGCACCGTGAGTTCAAATTTTATCCCTGTAGTTAGTATTCCTGTTAGTTTTACTATGCCTCCCACCACCTAAATGCAGGGCTTTATGGTACACAGTACAGGTTAATTTTAGTTTGAGAAAGCTTAAAATACATTGGGGTTTATTTACTAAAGACAAATAAACGGTATACTTTGCAAGTGCAGATGCACTCGTTTTCTTCAGAGCTTAGTGAATATGATGAAGCTTCACTTTGGAAAGAATACCTAATGAGGTGCAAGAAAAAAAAAACAGCATTCGTTCTTGCACATGATTGAATGATGGAAACCAGCAGAGCTTCACCACATTTACTAACTTCTGAGGAAAATAAGTGCAACTTGTCTTGCAAAGTGCACAGTCTATTTGCCCTTAGTAAATCAACCCCACTGTTTCCTAAATGTTTAATACTGTTAGCTTTTAACAGATCAATTTAAAACAAGACAGCGACTAACCTAGACCTTTAAATAAAACGGCTTTCTGTCTAGCCCCTAACTCAGTGTTTCTCAACTCAATTCCTCAAGGCGCCCCAATAGGTCATGTTTTCAGGCTCTCCATTAGTTTGCACAGGTGATTTGATCAGTTTCACTGCCTTAGTAAAAACCACAGCCATTTCATCTAAGGAAAATCCTGAAAACATGACCTGTTGGGGCGCCTTGAGGACTGGAGTAGAGAAACACTGCCCTAACTGACAATTCAGCGTTGTTCAAGGGGTACTCTCCTTCACCCCAGAACTTTCACTAAATAGCAGAAACCATGTCAACAGTCACTGGGTGGAAGTATGAGCTCTAGCATATGTTGACCTCCATAAAGGTAAGGAATATATCATTTTCTTTGCTTAAACTATATGTAAACCCAAGAACAGAAATGTGCAGCTTACTAGTCATTATTTCTAAATGTTAAGCTGCATTAAAAGAGAAATATGGGAATCGGGGTTACTGCAGATTCATACTTACCTAGGTGGATGCAGCATCGGTCCGATGCTGCATCTGCGCCCCGGCGCCTTTTCACTGAGAACCGAGCGATCGAACCTCGCCGATCGCTCCCTGAGCAGACAGCTTGTCAATCAGCAGCTCTCCTCTCTGTTCCTCCACGCTCACTGGAGAGCTGAGCTGTGGGGAGGTGGGGAGTAGGCGTCTCAGCCTCTCAGCGGCTCTCTGAGAGGCTGAGACGGCTATCAGTCCAGGCACCTGGCAGATCCAGACTCCTATAGTTGGGATGATGCGGTGCCTGGACTGATATTGGTGACGTCAGCAGAGAGCGGACTGCAGACTGCTTTCTGTTGGAAATGGGTCACAGGAGTGCAAAATGAATTGCACTCCTGTGACCCATAGGAGAAGCCCAGCCAAACGAGTTCAGGCTGGACTTCTCCTTTAATTTACCATTTTCAGACTTAACATATTTTCTGTAAATACAAAAATACCTGATCTTGCCAGAGATCTTGCATCCTTGTAATATATGCTATAACTTTTGATTATAAGTACATAATTCATTTTTATGTTGCTTGTTATGACAATTAGGCAAAATAGCCTAAATTTGATAAAAAAAACTACGATTATTATCATTAACTTTCTTACCCAATTCAAGCACATATAGTTATAATAAAATCTCAGCTATATATTCTCACAAGCACTGATTAGTGCTGTTGCTTGATGTTCAGGTTGCAGGTGCTGCCCCTTGCCAACTACAGAGCATTTTCCACAATTGTAATCCATCGTAAGTTGCGCAGTTGTGCTTGGCCTTCCCCCCCTTGGGGTGTTGGCGAGCCAGGGGGATCTGGGCCAGGACCAGGTGGTGGAAACCTTTTGAAGACTTCAGATTCAGGAGAAATGGCTATACACATGTGATTGGTAACTATACTTTAAATTGTTCTGTATCTTTATATTGATCATACATAATCATGTACATTTGCATTTATATACTTTTTATGCTATTTAGGTTTCGTGACAGAGGCTACTCACACACATGTATCAGACGTGCCAAAAAAAGAGCTCTGCAAACAAACAGATTATCCCTATTGACGAATCACACTAAAAAAGAAAAGGGAAAAACCTCAAACCACCCTCCCTTAAGAATTATTACCAAGTTTGGTATACAGTGGGACCAAATTAAGGAAATTCTAGGCCATCATTGGCATATTTTGTCTGAAGCCTCATCCTGGGGAATCTTGTTAGCAAAAAACCTCTGCTCACTGCGCGTATAGCAACAAACTTGAGGGACCGTCTGGTGCATTCCGAGTATATTCGCCCCAAAAACCGTAATTGGCTCACTGATCTCCCACCATTGAAGGGCATGTACCGTTGTGGTAGGTGTCACATATGTAGGTATGTGGATAGAACGGATATGTTCACCAGTTCTGATAATCAAAGACAGTTCAAAATTAACAGTTTTATTAACTGTACGACCACACGGGTAGTTTACATGCTGACCTGCTCATGTGGTCTCATCTATGTTGGCAAGACCAAGAGAGAGCTGAGAGTCAGGACTGGTGAGCACATCCAAAGTATCCTCAACAAGGATGACAATCGACCTTTGTCCTTGCATTTCCTTGAAAGGCACGGGGGTAAACCAGATGGCCTTAAGGTTAAAGGCATATATAAACTCAATTTGCCCCACAGACGTGGAGATTTCGATAGGATACTGTATCAAAAGGAGAAGATGTGGATCTTCTATTTAAACAGTATGCAGCCTCACGGATTGAATAACGAATTTAACCTGTCCCCTTTTTTGGAACAATAACTTAATTTTAATTTCAAATAATTTACTTGGGATCATCCGGAGTTACACATACATAAAAAATCTATTATTGACGATCCACATCTTCTCCCGACTATGATCGAAACTCTCAACATACAATGGATCATATGCAATTTAAATTACGGGCAATACCTTTGTCTCCTATATGGATGATAGTATCCAACGAGTGAGATGCAGTCTATATGAAATGATATTTTGTTCCCCCCCCCCCTTTCCAATTTTTATGTCCATCATGTGGCCATACACTAGTCGATCAGATTGAAATCGCAGCACCCTCTGATCATGGGTTCTCTATAAACAACAGCAATTGCACAACAAGCCACTTTATCATTATTTATCATTCTTTATAAGGCAACTGTAGTTGAACATCTAAACTTAGTCATATACGTAAGCCGTTTAGATTGAATCTTTATGTACTCACTATTACCAAAGGTCTGTTCGAATTTGTAACTTATAGGTATGCATGAGTGTGTTTGCACAAATTGGTGAATACTAATTATGGTTAGACATTGGTGTCCAGGTGCTGGCTATAATGACAGGATATTGAATACTGGCTGCAATGCTATTTAAACATCCAGCTACTGGCACCACTTTAGCTCTGAAGAAGCTTGGAAACAAGCGAAACGCGTAAGCGTCTAATCCATGTGCAGTTGGAACATAGACCTCCACACATCAATGAGAAAAAATCCCTTTGATTGTATGTGAATATCCCGATCGGATCTTGGATATCGGGTTGAGCCTTACGGCGGACACTGAGACCGAGCGCTCCTTCTCACCACCTGACAGATCAAGCGTGGAACGTCTGTACGTCTGAACCCTGTGACTCCCCGTACATCCGCTTGGAGAAGATCCGGAAGCGAAAGTCCATGCCAGCAGCAGACAAGTGCATCGCATGAACGCTCTCCCACATCAGTACGGCTATCAGCAATCCTCTTGGGCTTCAACATCTCTTCACTGAAGACGCCAAACGGTGAGCTAAACTGTACTCCAGTGCATAGGAGGTAATTTGTTTACGGCTACTTACCGTTCACCTTCTCCGCACAAGATTTTAAACAGCCCTTTGTTTTTGCCGCTATCTAATTGATCAAACCGGGACTTTTCAGTTTCTCATCTTGTCGTGTTGACATATGTACTTCCATCTGGTTTATCGGGATCACATCTGAATGGCTTCTCATCTATCACCAGCACCTGCACTTTATTGAGATAAGACCGTAGGCTCAGTATTACATAACTTATCCTGCTCAGGACTTTGAGGAAACTGTATAGACCCGGGTCTCCCTTGACATGATTCATAAGGGTGCGAGTGCATGAGTGATGGATGAATGTGGAATGTTAATGGTGGCCACCTGCACATAATAGGACTCCTGCCCTATTTTTAATACATGGTTCTGTGGATAGTTGCACTGTAGTAAATTTGACACAATACAATCATTTAGGTTCATAACAGCCTGTTCTTGAGCGGACCATCTTTTTTCTCCCCCCCTTTCTCTCTCTCATATGTGTCATATGGTCCATTGAACAACCTTTGTTTGGCTGCTGACCAAGTATTGTCGAATCAGCCCACAAGGTGTACCTGTGATATTAGAGGTATAATAACCAAGGTAGGCAACTTTTGGTCGGTCATTGCACCCCCTCCATATACCTCTTAAAACCTATGTTGGATGAATCTAAGGTATCCTCCTCCCTTGTTCTCTTACATGTAATCTTTTCTACAGCGCATACATATCCTCTGAAGAAGACCCGATGGGGTCAAAACGCGTCAGAATTTATCCAAGCGCTTGACCACTTGTACAATTGTGTGTAGTTTTACATGTGTTTTTACGCTTTTAGTATCTCCTGTGCCACAGCTCATGTTTTTACTTTATTGTCATCATGTTCCAATAAAATTATTCTTTTTTTAATTGAGTGTGACCCTTTTACATCTTTTGCTGCCTAGAAAACCCCTTTTTCTTGGGGGACAATTCCCTTTTCTCTGCATCCTTGTAAACTTCTTGTGCACTGAACCGAAATATCAAACAATTATCTCAGCCTTCCCATCTGTCTTGTGTGAACTAAAGGCAGTGTTGCCAACTGTCAGTATTTTTGGTGGCAGCCAGTAAAAATAAGGGCACTTTTCTCCTGAAAGGAAATGGCAGTGACAGGAAAAGGTTGCCAGTTAAAAATGTGGCTGTGACGCTCGGCTCATGCTCTGTTCCAGTCCGTAGCCAGCCAAGACCATCCAAGTGCCTACAGTGTGTTCAGGTGGGGGCGGGTCTGGCAGAGGCGGTGCCTAACTGTGTCACATGATGTCATGTTGCAAGGGAGCTGAGCGGCCGGAGCCTCATGTGTGGGTCTAGGGCACGGGGGCAAGGCAAGCCGAGTGCGGGACTGTCAGTGCTGTTTGGACTGGAGTGGACTGGAGGGATCACCTGCCATGGAGAGACTGTCACTGTGACTCAGGAGGGGACGTGTTGTGTCGGTGAGATGTCATTATCATCTGTGCTGCTGCACACTGCTGTAAGTGTCACTTCGAGAGTTCATTTCATGTGTGTGTAATAACAAACAAATATTGGTGAAAAAAGTAGGTACTGAGCCTAGAGTTCTCAGTAGGAATAATGACAATTTAAAAATTCCTTAAAAGTCAGTTAAATCCATGTATAATGCTCACTGTAGTGGCAGCTCAGTGTTGGAGCAAGAAGCATCTGTATAAGACAACAGGGGAGAGAACACAAGCGCCTTCTAAGTGTAGCATGTACAGAGTTTATTACAGGTAAAAAAGAGTATTACTCACAAAGGTATTAAAATCACAAGCATGTAGCGCTGTTAGTAAGATCCTCAGCATCACTGTCCTGGGGGTGCCCGGTGAATGTAGAAAGCTGTGTTTCCACGATCGGATCGCATCTGTGGACTCCGTTGCTTTCTGGGTCTGTGGATCGCACAGTCAGGTTGCCGTGATGTCACTTCCGGGATGAAATGTGCAGACATTAGCGATGCGTTTGTGGAGCATCTGCTCCTTGTTCAGGCTTCTTCAGGATGGCCTGAAGAAAGAGCGGATGCTCCGCAAATGCGTTTCCAACGTCTGCACATCACATTCTGGAAGTGACATCACAGCAGCCCAACAGTACGTTCCAGGGACCCAGGAAGCAACGGACTCCACCAATGCTGTCTAAATGCGGAAACACAGATTTCTACATTCACCGGACATTCCCAGGACAGTGATGCTGAGGATCTTACTAAAAGCGCTACATGCTTGTGATTTTAATACCTTTGTGAGTAATACTCTTTTTTTTACCTGTTATAAACCCTGTACATGCTACACTTATGCCGCGTACACACGATCGGAAATTCGGCCAGCTCTTGTGTTCTCTCTCCTGTCATTTCATGTGTGTGCCTGCCCATTCTAATTTCTTGCCCTCCGGAGTCCAGTCCCTGAGTTACTTACTTACTATATTAAGAATAAATTAAGAAATATGTTTTTTGCCTTAATATTTACCTTAAATCCCATTGCTAATTGCATATTGTACTTGTTTGTAGCCTAAATATTGACATTTGCACTTAAAACTTCAGAAAATGCCAGTAAAGACTTGGCTGTGCCAGTAAATTTTGGGTGTTGTGTCAGTAAATTTCAATCTGCTGGTTAGCAACACTGACTAAAGGACACCTCCTTCCTATGTAATGGAGGTGAGATGAGGAGAGGGGGAGGTTTGTAGTGCATAAGGAGAGCAGCCTAGGATGACAATGCTACTCCTCCATAAATACAGTACAGTGATTACGTTTTTCCACCCTACAACAGGAAATATGTCACAGGATTCCCATGTGAAAATAATGGGAAAAATATACTTATACTATAATGGGGGTTAAATATACTTTAAAAAGCTCCTCCAGAATAATCTAATTTTTTTCAACATTCTTTCACTTTACAGGTGTCAATAAACCACACCTGTCATCATTCAATCCTGACTAAGAAAAAGCAATAGGAATATCACTTTACATCTGTACCTGATCCCAGCAACCTCCTGTATGTTACTGGGTGAAGAAGACTCATCATGTGAAATACAGACAGCTGCACATTCTTATTTTGTTACATTATAGCTGCACGTAAATATTTCTGGACTCTGAAGTCATTCATGGACTTACCTCATAGAAATAGGTATTACTTACTCAGGAGGCATTTACTCTATAAATGTGACACTAATATAGAGGGCATTTATCGGTGAACTTTGGGCACTGCTAGGAAATACTCTGAGCTATGGCTGCAGTGAATGTAATTATAAATCCAGGCAGCGCTGATTCATACTCAGATCACATGGCAACAGTCTGAATGTCAGTGACGACATGGGCATACTTTGAGCACAGCAGGCAATCTCTGCTTAGAAAATCTCAACTAAATAAGGTAAATAGAAAAAATTTTTTGTATAAACATGTTTTGTTACAGGCTTTCTGTAGCAATTATGAAAAAAAAATTATTAAGAAACAAAAATGTAATATAGTGCAGCTATAGATATGGTGGCTGCATTAGTTTTCTTTTTCAGGATAATGAAAAAAGGGGGCACAATGTGGGCCCACTTTCCCGAGATTGTGGCCACCCCATCCCAGGTTATCTAAAATATAGCATTAGTAGCATTTACTGTTAATGGGCATTTAAAGGGATGCTGTCCCTTTAAGGATAGAGAATAAAGGATCCAGCAGGAATCAATTAAAACCCTGGGAATATTCTGGAATACCGGGATAGGCTATATAAGGACAGGTGGAAAGGGCTTTCCCTCTTTTCCGGTGGCCAGAGAAAGAAGGTAAAAGCTCCTACCATTGTTTACATGAAGTCCCTTGTCAGGCAGCTCCTTGAGAAGACGGGCAGTGAGGGAGGAGAAGCATGGCTATGCCACTGCCTGTCGTTAGCTGAAGAAGAGGAAGAACAGCAAGAGAGAAGCAGGGGAGGTGGAATGGTGTTGGAAGGAGCACGGGCACAGAGGGGAAGTTCAGGGCTACGGGAGGGGGAACCCACCTATCACGAGTGACCAACACCAAGCTCTCCTCCGGAGAGGAGCGGACAGGCTACGGAAGAGGTCAAAGAGGTTCTTGTGCCGCCGGGGAGAGCAGAGGAAGATGGCGGCAGCATGGCTTGTCGGGGCCACTGCATCGGCAAAAAGAGGCGGACATATTCGCCATCGCTAGCAGGCAGGGGGGAACATCGGGACCAGGCAAAGCAGCCCATAAGAATGGAAACAAGCGAGCGGCCACCCTCTCTGTGGGCTCCCAGACCGCAAGAAGCAGCGGTCATACAGGAAGGAACTTGGTATGCAGAGGTGCCACAGGTGATTCCAGTTGGGCAGGTACCACAAGTCCCTGCCCCCAGGGTGCTGCTGGAGGAGGAGGCTCAGCAGGAGGCGGTACAGCCTCCAGCAGCTGGTGAGCTAGCACAATTAAGTGCTTTGTCTGGTCTAGTAGGATCACTGTCCTCTGTTGTTAAATCTTTATCTAATATGTCAGTTCCTACTGTCTCTCTAGCTCCTGTCTCTGCACCAGTTAACCCTTCTGCTGCTGTTCTTAATATTCAACCTGCTAACTTGTCTTCTCAACACAGCCCGGTTGTCAATTTTAATGTTGGGATTCAGAGGGATGTATTAGGTCCTGAGCCATTACACACAGTTGCACCTGTCAGGGTTAATGTCCCTGAATCTTGCATGAAAGATGCTATGCCCTGTGAGATGTCTCCCCTAAGCTACCATTTAGGTTCATATGGTTAAGGAGAAAATATGGAAAGAGGCGTTTATAGATATACTTTCTCTCCTGCCTTTTCATAAGGATTTAATGGTTAGAACAGAAAAAAGGGGGGAAGAGAGTAGCGAGGAGGACAAACACAGGCCAATACCCAGGTCATTTAACAATTGGTTGCAGACATATTGTATCTATTCTGGCATAATGGCAGAAAAGCATCCAGAATTGTGCGGGGGCCTGTTCCAGCATTTGGACCACGTTTTGGTAGCCTATACAAATTTTGGAAGGCTGGGGTGATTCTATTACTATGAGTCTTTTAGACAAAAATTGTCCATTCACCCTTCATTCAAATAGGGAATGAAGGACGTGGGTCTGTGGCTCAATTTCATTCTGCTGCAGAAGTAAGCCACAGTTAACCCTTCAAATACAGCCTATAGAAAAGGCTGTTTTGCTTGCAATGAAAATCAATGCTGTTGGCATGCCTCTTGCAATTACAGGCACGAATGTTCATTTTGTGCTGGAGCGCATTCGGTGGCAAAGTGCTTCAAGAGAAATGTGAATGCATGTTCCAGTCAAGCGCAGTGGGACATTTTTCCGAAAAGCCTGCATTCCAGTGAGGCTGGAAAAAATGCGCCCATGGCTGGACAGTTACCCAAACAAGGAGAAAGCATGTTTTCTCATTGAGGGATTTTCTAATGGTATTCCATTGCATTCTTTTTCTGGGGAAGGGTGTACAGTGGTTGGTAATTTGAAATCGGTGGAGCTTTTTCCGCAGGTGGTTAGGGATAAGCTGTGCAAAAAAATTGCTGAGGGGCGAATTGAAGGGCCTTTTGAATATCCGCCATTCAGTAATTTTCGCATTTCCCCATTAGGTGTGGTGCCTAAGCGAGAACCCAACTCATTCTGCATCATTCACCATTTGTCCTTTCTGAAAAGTGATTCTTTAAATGATGATATCGATGGAGCTTTATGCTCAGTTTCATACGTGACTTTTGAGGATGCAATCATCAAAATTAGGTATTTCGGTACTGGGGCTTTATTGGCTTAAGCTGATATAAAATTGGCTTTTCGCCTCCTGCCTATTTATCCATCAGCTTTCAATTCATTAGGTTTTTGCTTCGATAATTCAATAACATCCTGTGGGATGTTCTTTGTCGTGTTCGTATTTTGAATCCTTTTCCACTTTTCTTCACTGGGTGCTTTGTTTTCAATCAGGCTCAGATAGTGTGATTCGCTATCTCGACGATTTTTTATTTGTAGGTCTGCCAGACTCTACTCTTTGTTCTGAGTTGTTGCAAACATTTTGTGACATGTCCCAGTATATTGGTGTTCCGCTGGCTGAGGAGAAAGCATGTTTGCCTACCATGTAATTGGAATTCTTGGCCATTCAAATAGATATTTGCAGAATGAAATTTCGTTTGCCTGAGACAAAGTTGAGAAAATTAAAATCTTTGCTGGCACTAATTTTAAAGAGGAGGAAAATACAGCTTAAAGAAATGCAATCGCTTTTAGGTATCCTGGCATTTGCTTGCAGGATTATGCTGGTTGGCAGAATCTTTTCCCGGCGCCTTTATCTTCCCGTACCTGGTCTGAAATTGCCTTTTGCCCATATTAGGCTGATCAGTTCCCTTAAAGAGGATCTGTTAGTTTGGGCCAATTTCCTGGATAGTTATAATGGGCAGTCCTTTTTTCAGGCAGATTTTATTTTTACCCCAGATTTTCGTTTGTTCACTGATGCGGCAGATTCCAAAGGCTTTGGTGCTATCTGGAAATGCACAGCATGGCCAGAGTCTTGGATTAACAAGCATGCCACCAGGAACATGGTTCTGTTAGAATTGTTCCCAATCTTGGTGGCCTTGGGATTCTTGGGAGCGGATTTTGCGAATAGGCGCATTCTGGTGGAAACGGATAATAGAGGAGTCTTGTATGCAGTGAATTGCCTCTCATCAGGTTCCTTGTTGGTGATCAAGGTGTTAAGGCAGGTTGTTTTTCTATGCTTGAAATTCAATATTTGGCTTAAAGCTAAATATACTCCCAGGATTTTGAATAATATAGCCGACTCATTGTCTCGGTTTCAGATGAACTGGTTTCCGCAGTTGCTTCCAGAGGTGGACGAGGAAGGTATCCCATGTCTGGAACATCTGTGGGAGGTGATATGACATTGTAGAAGCAATCAAGGGCTCAGTAGCCCAAGACCTGGTCAAGTTATTCAGCTGCCTGGAGAAATTGGTTGTCATTTACGAGCAATGAGGGTTTTAGTTTCAGTAATCCATCTGAAGAAACTATTTTGGCTTTCTTATCTTTTTTAATGCGGCAGCATTTTTCAAGTAGTCATGTGATGAAAACACTGGTTGGCATTTCCTTTTTCTTCAGGTTAAGGGGATTCCCTCCTTGTACGTCTTATTTTTTAGTAAAACAGGTGCTGAGAGGGTAACAAAAGGATGACCTTTGTCTTGGATAACAGAAGACCAATCTCTCTTGACATCCTTAGAGGCCTTTGCGGGGTTACAGAGGCGTTTGTTTTTCAACATATGAAGCTTTGCTTTTCAAAACAGCCTTTGTGCTCACGTTTTTCGGTGTGTTCCACTTCTCTGAGTTAGTGCCGGACAATAAACATGGTAGTTCTGGAATTTTGTATGATCAAGTGGTGGTTGACCATTCTGGCATGCATATTTTGCTGCAACATTTCAAAACAGATCAATGTGGAAGAGGCAAGTGGGTCAATTTATGGGCTCATGATAATGTAGTAGCGTAGCTACGGTTCAGCAATTCATGGGGGGCTAGGCCTCCTTGGGTGGGGCATTTCCTTATCCATTCTACTTTAGCACCACTAACCAAGTACCAGTTTGATGAGGTGTTGCGGAAATGCCTGGAACATATGGGATTAAGCAATTTTAGTTTCTCCTCCCTTTAGGATAGGCGATTAACGGAATCAGCCATTAAGGAGATGGAGAGGTGGAAATGAAAATGTTTTATGCTATATGCCATACCTAATCCGTTTGTTTAAATTCTTTAGGTTTACATCCCACAGTATGGATTCTGGGAAACTCGTTTGTATATTGGGCATGTAAACTGGAATCCTTTAAGTTGTATTGGAAGGGCATAAGAGGCCTTCAGTGGTATCAAATTTTCACTTATCCAGACTATACCAAATATGCCCCCCGCCTTATCTTGGTTGTTCATTTAAGGGGTAATGATTTAGGGAACATTAGAACTCTGTTCTTGTTGTTCATGATCAAGCGAGACCTCCATTGCTTCAGTATTACTTCCCCAGGTACACCAAAAGTCTTTTCTGAAGTGGTCCCCCATCTCTGTTGGCTAATAGGGCTCTTGAAAAGTTAATGCCCAAGATCGGTGGGTTATCATATCGACAACACAAACTTCTGTTTTGTGTTTTATTTAATTGGTTGCATCTGGAGAAGGTATATGGTAGGGTGGGTGTGGCCTGCAATCTCATGAAAAAAGGGGGCACAATGTGGGCCCCCTTTCTTGAGATTGTGGCCACCCCATCCCGGGTTATCCTAAAAATAGCATTAGTAGTGTTTAGTGGTAATGGGCATTTAAGAGATGCTGTCCCTTGTAGCCTCCCTGGCGGTTTTCCTGAGTGTGGCTCGGGGTTAAAAATCAGGACCATTAGCGGTAACCCTGAGCCACACTCGGGATTACATTGCAGGATCCTGGTGTGGCTTTACTTACCTTGTCCCCGGGATCCTGCGATGTCCCCCGCAGTGTCCTCGTCCGAAGCCTCTCCTTGCCAGGCTCTGTTCCCTGCGAGCGTCACGACGCACGGGGGCGGAGCCTGGCGGCAAATTAAAAAAAAGTCAAAATCATAACACATTTAGTACTGTATGAAATGATTTCACATCCTTTTTGTCCCCAGTGCTTTGGCCCATGCCCTGCATGCAGTTTTATATTATATAGACTGTTCTTTCTGCCTGGAAACTGGAGATTGTCCATAGCAACCAAAAAGTGTCCCTTTACGTCAAAAGTGGCTTTAGACCAGCTAGAAAACAGCGATAGTAAATTAGAAGACTTGCAGAATTTAGTGATAGTGAATCGTGGGGAAATTTATTTTATTACTATTTTTTTTTATTTTTTTTAATTATTTATTTTTATTTATTATATTATAATTTATGTTTTTGTGTTTCAAACTTTATCATAACCGGGATATCTACTAGACTCTTGTTTGGACAGATTTAAGTGTGTTATTGTTAAGAATTACAGACCTACAATATAAAACGCCAAATTTCCATGCAAAATAATTGTACCGCTTTCAGCACCTAAAATCCGAAATAATCATACCGCCAGGGAGGTTAAGGATAGAGAATAATGGATCAAGCAGGAACCAATTAAAACCCTGGGAATATTCTGGAATACCAGGATAGGCTATATAAGGATAGGCTTGCCCTCTTTTCCGGTGGCCAGAGAGAGAAGGTAAAAGCTCCCTCCCGCCCCAGTCGCAAGCACTTTTATGTGGTAGGATCACCCTAGATCAGGGGTGCCCAACCTTTTGAGGAGCGAGGGCCACTTTAGCGACTAGTAACAGGTCACGGGCCACAATGAGCGTAGCAGGCAGATGGCAGGTCTGTGTCCACTCTGCTTATGTAGAGCAGACATGTGTCTGTTTACATCTGCCGCTCTAGACAGGCAGACCCAATCGGACCGATCATGTGAAAGGGGCCTAAGGATGCTTTCACACTGATGCACAGCGGTTTATCTGCATCTCAACTGACCTTGATCTTCACTTCTTCCTCAGGATTCCTGCAGCTGGTTGCTGCTGTCCCCCAGGTGGTTATAACTGGTGGCTGCTGCTGGCTGTCCTTTAGGGCTGGTACTGCTGTTGGGTACTGCGGACAGGTGCTGGTACTGCTGGCTGGTACTGCTGTTGGGTACTGCCTGCTGGTTATCCTGGCAGTTACCGCTGGCTAGTACTGCTGGTTGGCACTGTTGGCGGGTACTGGTACTGCTGGTGGGTACTGATGCTGCTGGCTGGTACTGTTACTGCTGGCTGGTACTGGTACTGCTGGTGGGTGCTGGTACTGCTGGCTGGCACAGCTGGTTGGTACTTCTGGCGGGTACTGGTACTGCTAGCTGGTACTGTTGGTTGGTACTGGTACTGCTAAGCGGTACTGCTGGCGGGTACTGGTACTGCTGGCAGTTACTGCTGGTTGGTACTGGTACTGCTGGCGGGTACTGCTGGCTGGTACTGGTACTGCTGGTGGGTACTGGTACTGCTGGTTGGTACTGGTACTGCTGGCTGGTACTGGTACTGCTGGTGGGTACTGGTACTGCTGGTGGGTACTGATACTGCTGGTGGGTACTGGTACTGCTGGTGGGTATCGGTACTGCCGGTGGGTACTGATACTGCTAGTGGGTACTGCTGGCTGGTACTGGTACTGCTGGCGGGTACTGGTACTGATGACTAGTACTGGTGGCTGGTACTGGTGGCTGGTACTGGTGACTGGTACCGGTGGCTGGTACTGGTGGCTGATACTGGTACTGGTGGCTGGTACTGGTGGCTGGTACTGGTGACTGGTACCGGTGGCTGGTACTGGTGGCTGATACTGGTACTGGTGGCTGGTACTGGTGACTGGTACTGGTGGCTGGTGACTGGTACTGATACTGCTGGCTCTGGCACTGCTGACTGTTGTCCGAGATTGCGGGTTCCCGTGCATTAGTGCGACAGAAGTGGCTGCAGTAGAGAGCAGAGACGATGCTTCCTGTCACAGGCGGAGTACATTTGGTATCACTCCGCCTGTGAAGGAGCTGGCGCTTTACAGGAAGCATCAGCTCTGCTTCCTCTAGTGGCAGCTCCGTTCTTCGCGCTGATGCTCAGAGATGGCTGGTTGGGAACCCGTGATCTGGGCTTGCCGACCCGCCATCTCAGAGCAAGACATGGCAGACCACATCGGAGAGCGCCACGGGCCACCGGTTGGGCACCCCTGCCCTAGATTCTAGGGGGGACAGGTTATTTCTAAGTAAATATGTGGTACTGCTGCTCGAGTTCTGAAAACTGAGCAGAAAAAACTGTTGTTTCTTTGAATTTATACTGTTATGTGATGATAATAAAAGAGTTATAAAGGATATTATTGTTTAAACCAATAAAAGTGCTGCGGCCAATTTTTGTTTTGTGTTTTAATTAATTGGTTGCATCTGGGGAAGGTATATGGCTGCGGCCTGAAATCTCATAACTCGCATTCTGTCTCTTCATGTGTACTTTCATATTTCACTGTACTTATGGGGGCAGCCATAACTGACACATACATAAAAGTATTCTAAATGAATAAAATAGTGGCGCTATGGACGAGATATACTAAAATATTAGTAAATCATAAAATAGTGATATCTACTAATATATAACATTGAACTGAAGTGCTGATATTAAACAGTTGAATATTCGTGATGATTCAAATAATGCTACTAATATTGTGGTAATAAAAAATGTGAATAAATACATTCATAAATAAACTTAGACAGTCCATGCAGTGTTGAGGTTAAACTGTTAAAACAAAGTCCAAATCAAATAAGTGTATCAAACAAGTGAATCTAGAACAGTGATCTTCCTCTGCCATAAAAAATCTCCTCCACCACACCGATCGTGATTGTGATCCACTCTAATTGAGCCGCACTCACCAAATACATATGCCTTGCATTCTCATGCGCGGCGTGTAAGCATTGTAAACATCCCCCCCAGGGGGTTACTCGAGCTGGATAGAGTTGGGTCCACAGCAAATGGAGCTCTTTACTTAGCAGCGCTTCTCAGCAGGCAGAGATGTATCACCATGCAAGAGAAATAATGCCTCCAATAGTGTAATGACGTTTAAAAGCATTTATTGAGTTAAATAAATAGGATCTTCTAACATTGTACTCACATTCCTAACATATTAAAACCGCATGTACAAGACACTCCTTATGACTGGTGAAAACAATGCACTAGTGGTCACGGCGGACTGGGATGCAGCCTGAAACTCTCACCCCTTCCCTCGTTGGATCCTCTGCGTTGCGGAATGGTACTGCTGGCTGGTACAGCTGGTTGGTACGTATGACGCACTGCTTATGACGTATGACGCGCTGTGATCTGTTGTGGCCGGCTGATACCATTCCGCAACGCCGAGGATCCAACGAGGGAAGGGGTGAGAGTTTCAGGTTAATATGCAAGTTATTGTCATAAAAAGGGTTTGGGGACCTGGGTCCTGCCCCAGGGGACATGTATCAATGCAAAAAAAGTTTTTAAAAAAGGCTGTTTTTTTAGGAGCAGTGATTTTAATAATGCTTAAAGTTAAACAATAAAAGTGAAATATTCCTTTAAATTTCGTACCTGGGGGTGTCTATAGTATGCCTGTAAAGTGGCGCATTTTTCCTGAGTTTAGAACAGTCCCTGCACAAAATGACATTTCTAAAGGAAAAAAAGTCATTTAAAACTACTCGCGGCTATAATGAATTGTCTATGGGAGAAATCAAGAGTGCTAATTTTAAGGATTAATATGCAAGTTATTGTCATAAAAAGTGTTTGGGGACCCGGGTCCTGCCCCAGGGGACATGTATCAATGCAAAAAAAAGTTTCAAAAACGGACGTTTTTTCAGGAGCAGTGATTTTAATAATGCTTAAAGTGAAACAATAAAAGTGAAATATTCCTTTACATTTCGTACCTGGGGGGTGTCTGTAGTATGCCTGTAAAGTAGCGCATTTTTTCCGTGTTTAGAATAGTCCCTGCATAAAATGACATTTCTAAAGGAAAAAAAGTCATGTAAAAGTAATAGCGGCTATAGTGAATTGTCGGGTCTCGGCAATACAGATAAAAGTCATTGAAAAAAACAGCATGGGATCCCCCCAGTCCATTACCAGGCCCTTTGGGTCTTGCGTGGGGGTCCCCCCAAATTCCACACCAGGCCATTCAGGTCTGGTATGGATATTAAGGGGAACCTTGCGCCAATATTTTTTTTTAAATGGCGTAGGGGTCCCCCTCAAAATCCATACCAGACCCTTATCCGAGCACGCAAGCTGGCAGGCTGCAGGAAAAGAGGGGGGGAGAGAGCGCCCCCCCTCCTGAACTGTACCAGGCCACATGTCCTCAACATGGGGAGGGTGCTTTGGGGTAGCCCCCCAAAGCACCTTGTCCCTATGTTGATGGGGACAAGTGCCTCATCCCCACAACCCTTGCCCGGTGGTTGTGGGGGTCTGTGGGTGGGAGGCTTATCAGAAACTCTAAGCCCCCTTTAACAAGGGGACCCCCAGATCCCGGCCTCCTCCCTGTGTGAAAAGGTAACGGGGTACAAATGTACCTCTACCATTTCACAAAAAAAGTGTTAAAATGGTACAAAAGACAAGACACAGCTTGGGACTAGTCCTTTATTAAAAAATAAAAAAATAAAAATGTTCCACGAAGTCCATTCATCTTCTTCTCTTGCTCCGCCAATGGACCAAAAAAGGAAAAAAAAAACAAACCCACGACGACCCCCTCCATGGGAGGCACGCGCTGTATGATGCGTCTTCGCTTTGACAGTTCTTATATAACTGAGGGCGGGGCCACACAGTGATGTTCCCGGGTGACCCCATCTCCCTCTGACACACAGGGACTTCCCCATGGCTTTCCCAGGGCGTCAGAGGGGGCAGGGCCACCCGTTTACGTAACCGGGGGCCCCGCCCCCCTCTGATGCCCCAGGAAAGCCATGGGGAAGTCCCCGTGCATCAGAGGGGGGCTGGGTCACCCGGGAATGTCTCCATGTGGCCCCGCCCTCAGTTATATAAGAACTGTCAAAGCAAAGACGCGTCATATGGCGGGTGCCTCCCATGGAGACGGGTCGGTCGCGGCTTTGTTTTTTTATTTCTTTTTCGGTCCGTCGGCGGAGCGAGAGCAGATGAATGGACTTCGTGGGACATTTTTATTTTTTTATTTTTTAATAAAGGACTTGTCCCCAAGCTCTGTCTTGTCTTTTTTTAACATTTTGACACTTTTTTGTGAAATGATAGGGGTATATTTGTACCCCGTTACCATTTCATACAGGGGGGACCGGGATCTGGGGGTCCCCTTGTTAAAGGGGGCTTCCAGATTCCAATAAGCCCCCTGCCCGCAGACCACCACAACCACCAGGCAAGGGTTGTAGGAATGAGGTCCTTGTCCCCATCAACATGGGGACAAGGTGCTTTGGGGGGCTACCCCAAAGCACCCTCCCCATGTTGAGGGCATGTGGCCTGGTACGGTTCAGGAGGGGGGGCGCTCTCTCGTCCCCCCCTCTTTTCCTGCGGCCTGCCAGGTTGCGTACTCGGATAAGGGTCTGGTATGGATTTTAGGGGGGACCCCCACGCCATTTTTTAAGAATTTTGGCATGGGTTCCCCCTTAAAATCCATACCAGACCCTTTAGGTCTGGTATGGATTTTGAGGGGGACCCCTATGCCAATTTTTTTTTAAAAATTGGTGCAGGGTTCCCCTTAATATCCATACCAGACCTGAAGGGCCTGGTATGGCATTTGGGGGGACCCCCACACAATTTCTTTTCTTAATTTTGGTTTGGGGTTCCCCTTAATATGAAATTTAAAGGAATATTCCACTTTTATTGTTTCACTTTAAGCATTATTAAAATCACTGCTCCTGAAAAAACGTCCGTTTTTTAAACTTTTTTGCATTGATTAATGTCCCCTGGGGCAGGACCCAGGTCCCCAAACACTTTTTATGACAATAACTTGCATATTAACCCTTAAAATTAGCACTTTTGATTTCTCCCATAGACAATTCACTATAGCCGCTATTACTTTTAAATGACTTTTTTTCCTTTAGAAATGTCATTTTGTGCAGGGACTATTCTAAACACGGGAAAAATGCGCCACTTTACAGGCATACTATAGACAACCCCCAGGTACGAAATTTAAAGGAATATTTCACTTTTATTATTTCACTTTAAGCATTATTAAAATCACTGCTCCTAAAAAACGGCCGTTTTTAAAACTTTTTTTTGGCATTGATACATGTCCCCTGGGGCAGGACCCGGGTCCCCAAACACTTTTTTATGAAAATAATTTATGCATATTAACCCTTAAAATTAGCACTTTTGATTTTTCACGTTCGTGTTCCATAGACTTTAACGGTGTTTGCGCATTCGAAAACATTTTTGGCCTGTTCACATGTTCTGCTGCGAACCCAACCGGAGGGTGTTCGTCTCACCCCTACTGGTAACCTGCAATATATTAAGTTTGTATTTTTAGATTTGGATATGCTTTATATAAATATATTTACTCATGTACCTTCTTCACATATAGGAAATCTCTAAGGCTTTGTTCAAACCTGAACGTAGTAGCGCAGCATGTTTTGTGTTGTGCGTTTTAGTGCATTGTTGGTGCGACAGCCCTTTGATCTGAATGGGCTGCCTGTCACACGACAAACGCACCAAAGAAACTTAAGTAACGATTTTTGGTACTTGACATTGTGTGTTTTTGCACGTTTTTCAAGCTACTTGCGTCTGAGGTTTTATTGGAAAATAATGGCACCGCAAATGTGTCACATGTTTTAGCGCATTTTTTGCACTTTCTGAAAACGAGTGCAGTAACACACATTTACGCCCGCGTTTTCACTGTGCCCAGGTGTGAAAGCCTACAATCTGTTATACTGGTAGCTGAGAAAGTGGTAGTGATGCTAGCCAATCAGTTACAGGTACACTACAACCAAGCATTAATATTCCGCATTTAAACTGATGCAGACGTATTCATCTTCAGCATTTAGCTGTTCTGCCAGCTAACTCCCTACTCTTCTCTAGTGCAAGCTAGACCTTGACACCCAGTGATGATTAAATACCACCAAAAGAAAGTTTATTCTGTCTCAAAAAAATGATAAAAATTTCACTTGGGTACAGTGTTGCATGCCTGAGTAATTGTCATTCAAAGTGTGACAGCACTAATAGCTGAAAATTGGACTGGAAGAGGGTGAAAGTGTCTGGACTTCAGGTGATTAATATCTGTCCTGAGCCAAGGATCAAGGTGAAGAAGAAGTGGTGTGGCAAATTGATATAAAGTCCATCCGGATTGGAAGGAGGAGGTCTACTTCACATCCTGTATTTCTAAGCCTTCTTGGGGAAAGCACTGTTTGACCTACTTATGTGTAAGGGGTCAATATATTTTGGTGAGCCTCCAATTAATTTTTGAGATCACATTGGGCACATGTCGAAGCACATTGGGACTAATTCCTAAATAATTCCAATAGAATTATTTATGTATATTGAGTACTTCACAGTTTTTTACACACATTGGAGACTTATGATCACATTGGAGACTTATGATTGTAATTAGGATATACAGTATGTGTTTTTTTTTTATATTTGGGGGTATTTACAGCACAGTTCATAGTATTTATGCATAAGATCCCACAGGGTCACAGGGTAAACGTATAGAGGGAAAAATGTGAGCAACACCGTGTACAAGGACTTCCACTATGGAGTGAGAAGCAAGCAGTTTTTAAAGAATAATCGCTATGGACCTGATCTTTGAAAGTACATGAGGCCAAATACTGGCCCAGACCTTATTGGTGAAAGTCCAGGGCGATTCATGGGATGAAAATGTTTCACTTTGCACCATGGGATGTATGCCTTCCAAGTGCGATGGTAGTTGAGAGGAAGACTTTCTAGCCATCAACAGTGTAGGAATAAAAGAAGTAGAAAGGCCCCTATCCTTTAGGGCCTGGACTTCAACAAAAGATCCAGAGGATCTGGAAGCATCCATGAAGAGTCTGCCAGGACCGAATATGACATCTGCCTTGGCCAGTTCAGTGTGATTAGAGTTTTTGGAATTTTCTCCATCTCAATCCTTCAGAACAGATCAGGGAGCAGTCTAAGTAGGGGAAAGGCACTAAGGCATCCACTACATAGGCCAGATGATCCCTGGACCTGAAAATAAACCTTTCCAATTTGTTGGTAAATCTGGAAGCCAGGAGGTCCAAGTCTAGTGTCTAAACGTTGATGACTGAGGACGTTTGCCTGACATTTTTTAATAACTGGAATGTGCATGGCGGACAGGACTGATATGTGTAGTTCCACCCGAGTCAGAGTCTAATCTGCCTCTTTATGAGCTGTGAGACTTCTAGTTCCCTCTGGTGGATAATGTAAGCTACTGCTATGGCACTGTCCAACTGAGTCCTGCTTGGATGACTCCATAGTTGAGAGGTTCAACATTAAAGTGCTAACCAAATTGCCATGAGCTGCAGATTGTTGTTTATGAGATAAGTTTCTTCCAGTGACCAAGTCCCTTGTACTAAGAGAGAGTACAGGACTCATCCCCAGACCAACAAGCAGGCATCTGTTGTGAGAATCTTCAAGCAGAGGAGAAAAAAAAACTTCCTTTATTCCAGATCTGAATGTGTGACCCACCAGATCTTGGACAGGGAGGTTTGCAGAAGCAGTCACAGTTACTCCAAGTAATAAATCAGTTCCAGCTCGGACTTCTGTTCATTCACGATCCACCAAAATTGCTGCACGGTTTGAAATGTTTGTTTTGCATCTGCCAGTCTTTGTAGAGACTTTGACAGGTTTAACAATAGGAAGTGGGGCAGGATAAGACCCACAAGCCTGGAATGACCTGGATCCAGGTGGTTGCAAAAGGTCATCAGGTGCCCCACTATATTGACAAGTGGGGGCATGACTTCATTGCAAAGAGGACTTAGCTGCAGTCTTGGCAGATTTTGGAGTCCAGGGCTTGCGGCATAAATAGGTCCCAGGCTTCATCTTGGATTTTGACGCCTGTGGGGAATGAAATACTGTAAATATGTTTTAGTTACAGAAGCAGAGGATTTTTCAGACTGAAAAGGCTTTAGACTTTTTTTCTAGGGCAAAAGGGGACTTTTCCTTCTTGTTACTTCCTAGATAAACTTGTCCAGGGCTTTTCCAAAAAAGTGTTCCTCAAAGGGCATATTTAACAGGGGGTTAAATCCTGGAGATTGGGCAGGTAACATCCACAAGGCCATCCACACAATAGAGCAGTGCCACAGGCACGACTTTCAGCTGTTAAAGGACAAAGAGATTTGAGAGGCTGAAACCCATGTCACTGGACACATCTTTAGCCCAAACACCTAAGGTCTGGCATATGAACATAGCCATCCACAATAGCAAGTTTCATAGCAGGCCTTACAAGGGAAAAAAGGCTTTGAAAAGGGCCTCTAGCCTTTAATTCACCTGATACTTGAATGCCATAGCACCCTATACTGGGACAGTTAAAGTCTAAGTTAAAACAGTTAAAACAGGCAAGATCTACAGAGAAATACAAGGCTAGATCTACAGAGAAAAGTTCAATTTTTTTAAGAACTCCTCCTTCATAGCAGATTATTGGGCAAAATGCTTAGGAGGAGAAAAGATCTTGTCCCTGTTAGGCCAATCACGATATAAACCAGGCTGTAATAGTAAATGAACAAGAAAGGGCTTTTGGCTGGGGCTTTAATGTTAACTCAGACTAGTGACCTTAAGTAAATCAGTCAGGTTGTTCAAAGTCTAAACACGTGTGGACTGCATCTGTGAGAGCCGCAATAAGTTTTGGAGTTATGCCTTTTAGTCCTCAGATAACAAGTCATCTACCACAAATAAAGTACCATCCTTAGTATCTTCAGCTAACCATGTCATGCAGTGTACTAAGTGTACACAGTGCACAAAGGCACATTACAGGCCATCCCTCCTCCTTTCTCATACCCCAGTCCAGGATACGGCTTCCAAGCTTTGCCGAGGAGCAGCTAATCCAGAAAGCTGCAAAATGAGCCCTAGGGTCTCTGCAGCACTGAAGTAATGTTGGTACTGTAGATGAAAAGCAAGCTTGATAAAAGCAAGAAGGCAAGCTGGAAAAGGGTGTCCAGTGTCCAAATCTGAAAGTGGCAACATAACCTTACATCTCTGAATACAATCCTGAATATGGTTAAGAAATAGTGTTTTGCAAAAAAAAGTTTTACTACACATAGTGCATTAGCAAACTAAGTTAGGGATAATTTTAAAGTGGATTTACTTACTTTCCCTCTCCCAACTGCTAAAACCCTGCAATATATATAAAAAAATCTGCAGGAGAAAATAACCCTTAATAAATATATTTAACTGTCTCCTGGCTTCCATACTACAATGGGTAGTGTCATGTTTTTTTCTAGGAGCTCCTGGAGAATTCAGAGTTTTCCTATCCCACGAGATGACTCTACAATACAGGAGTATCTTTTCACAAGAGTTGGGATATTCAGCATTCTCTGGGATCTCAAAAAAGAAGGACGCCCTTGCTAGACACACAGTTTTTTCTTTCAATAATAATTTAAAATATGTACTTACAGAAAATATGTTACAGTTCCAGTGTAAAATATATATCAGATTTTGGGTGGAGTGGGCTTTATATACCGCAAGCCGGTAAAGATCTCCTTGAGACATTAGGTATTATTGCATATATTCATATAATGCCAACATGCTATGAATTGCTTTAACAAATATAAAGTGTAGAACCTTTATTGGTCTTGTCCTATCCCTGGCACAGCTATGACACAGTATTTTGAGCTCAGCTGTACTGAGCTTGAAGTTTTTCTGACCTCAAGGAATGCACCAAATTATCCAATAGGGAAGAGACTGGAGGGCTTCCCTGGTGCCACATAATGATAAAGGAAAGAATTGCTACATGATAGAGCAACAAGCAGTGATGTCTGTTTTATTCAGTCAATAAATTTTGCCATGTGTTCTAAGGTTAATAATGTCATCAGTGCATTACAAAATAACAAAGAATTTCTGTGCTAGACAGCACTTGCAGAAACAAACATTATAAAAATCAATAAATATGAAACAAAGAAAGATTTATTTATTTCAGGTACTTATATAGCGCCGTCAATTTACGCAGCGCTTTACTTATACATTGTACATTCACATCAGTCCCTACCCTGAAGGAGCTTACAATCTAAGGTCCCTAACTCACATTCATACATACTAGGGACAATTTAGACAGGATCCAATTAACCTACCAGCATGTCTTTGTAGTGTGGGAGGAAACCGGAGTACCCGGAGGAAACCCACGCAGGCACAGGGAGAACATGCAAACTCCAGGCAGGTAGTGTCGTGGTTGGGATTTGAACCAGCGACCCTTCTCACTGCTAGGCGAAAGTGCTATCCACTACACCACTGTGCCAACCAAGATTAAATAATAATGATAAGTGCCCAGTCCAAAGTAATATTGTTCCTGTAAGGGTTTCGTAAAGACCATCCCTTAATATTGGCCTTACGTTGTACTTTATTGTAACTTGTAACTCAAACCCCCCCACACACACACACACACACACACACACAGTGCCCACAGCTTATAAATCTTCTTCTTACATTAAAATACTGCCACTATATACCTTTTTGGATGATCTGTATATCACGGTTACATGATAAACTGCACAGTTTCTCCAGTGATGAGAGTTCAGGTAGGAGGAGATTTCCACTACAGCCTGTATACACGTCCACGTGTGTGATGTCAATATCATGAGACCTGGCTAGCTCTGAGGACAAGTAAATGTTCTCTCCAGCATAAAAGACACATGTGCAGGTTGGCTACCCTGCCTGTGTTAGCTGGCCTTCCCCAGATAGACAGTGTAGGAGGGTAGGATCTGTGCATACAGGATAAAACAGCCTTTTTACAGAATGCAGAGGATTAACCACTTAAGTTCCACAGTGAGTATAACAAGCATGCTATGCTGCATATACAAACTGATTTTACTGTTGTGGGTTTGTAACACTTTAACTTAATCTAGAGTGCTTCTTTAACAATGATTTGTAGCTTACAGTTTAGTATGTGGCAACACTGTCTGTTATTATAGAAAAGGATGAATTTGCTATATCAAAATACTGAATCTGAACGTGAGAAATATAACCATAGACAGTCTGGCAATATGCCCAGTGTATGTTTAGAGAATGTAACCATAATATGCTGATAATATGTCTAGAACTAAATAGCCTTCAGATATATATACTTTAACCACTTAACCACTTTTACCCCCTTCCTGACCAGGCCATTTTTTGCAATACTGCACTGCGTTGCTTTAACTGACAATTGCGCGGTCATGCGACGCTGTACTCAAATAAAATTGATGTCCTTTTTTTTACCACAAATAGAGTTTTCTTTTGGTGGTATTTGATCACTTTTGCGGTTTTCTTTTTTTTTGCACTATAAACAAAAAAAGACTGACAATTTTGAAAAAGAAACAATATTTTTTACTTTCTGCTATAAAACATTCTCAATAGTAAAAAAAAAAATCAAAATCAAATTTCTTCATCAATTTAGGCCAATATCCTGGTACATATTTTTGGTAAACAAAATCCCAAAAAGCGTATATTGATTGGTTTGTGCAAAAGTTACAGCGTCTACAAATTATGGGATAGATTTATGGACTTTTCATTTTTTTAAATGTTTTTACTAGTAATGGCGGCAATCAGCGATTTTTAGCGGGATTGCGGCGGACAAATATGACACTTAGTGACACTTTTTGGGAACCAGTGAGACCAATACAGTGATCAGTGCTAAAAAAAATGCACTGACACTGTATAAATGACACTAGCAGGGAAGGGGTTATCATTGGGGGAAATCAAAGGCTTAACTGTGTTCCCTATGAGTGTTTTCTTACTGTATGGGGGACGGATGCACTCGAAGAAGAGAGACATCTGTGTTCCTGATTAGCAGGAATCACAGAAGTCTCTCCTCCTGTCTGACAGAACGACAGTCTGACTTGTTTACATAGGCAGACCGTCGTTCTGTCTTTCCAGCGAGCGATCGCGCGTGGCCGTCGGACCCGCTGATTGGTTCCCACTGTGTCCAATCACAGCGGGAGCAGGGCTCCAGTGGCGTGCACACGCTCCAGAGCCGTCCACAAGAAACAGGTACGTGATTATGTGCTTAAGGACTGCCCTGCCGCAATAAATGTACATGGGGCGGTCCTTAAGTGGTTAAAAGATGTGAATTACTAACAAGTGCTAATAAGTTTGAGAAATATATGTCCATAACAATCCCATAAAAGTGGGTCTGTCTTACTATGGTGACAAGTATTGGGTGGACATTTTCTATTGGTTTAATGTTGTAAATATTGTTTGGTCATATCCTGATAATATACTGTATTTAAGATACTGAACCAGGAAATAGAGACAAGTAGGGCATCATTCTGTGTCCGTGTCTGACCTGCATTGCTACCACAGGGATCTGTGTCTGTGTGTGTGTCTGAACGTGTGGAACAGAGAGTGCCGGCAAAGGTTAGTATAGATTATATAGATTGGTAATATGGAAATGAATAAACCCCTTAGATATATGGGTACCGTTAACTCTTTACAAATCTGGGATAACCTTTCAGTTACTATAGGAGTAATATATACTGTAGGAGGTACACCCTATAGAAAGAGAGGTACTATAACCTTGTTGTATGATAGTTGTAGTTCCCTTTTAGTTCCTATATGAAAAAATTCCACAAACTACAGTGTCCGTCCATAGAAGAGTGAAGGAGATACTTGTGTCTTGACACCCAGAAAAGTAACTGTTAATGCTATGTCACCACGTGCTCATATAAAACAATCTGCATCCTCCAGATTGCATTGACCTCCTTGTTATACAACAAGAAAAGTCAGCCTAGCTTTTTGTTCATTCAAGGACCAGATTAGACATGTGCGCCGTCAATAAATTTGTTTCGTTTCGTTCCGTTCCATTTCATATTAGAATTAATTTGTATTTCGTAATCCGTGATCCAAATTTCATACTAAATACAAATTTTCTTAGGTTCGTTAAATTTTCGGAACAATTATGAATGTTTATTATGATGAACTTATCATTATGAGGGGCTCCCACCATCCCTGTGCTGTGCTGACTTCCTGGGTTTTTAACTTTTAGGTTTGTTAACTTTTCGTAACAATTACGAATGTTCGTTATGATGAATTTATCATTATGAGGGACTCCCACCATCCCTGTGCTGTGCTGACTTCCTGGGTTTTTAACTTTCGTGTTCGTTAACTTTTTGTAACAATCACGAATGTTTGTTATGATGAATTTATCATTATGAGGGGCTCCCACCATCCCTGTGCTGACTTCCTGGGTTTTTAACTTTTATGTTCGTTAACTTTTATGTTCGTTAACTTTTCGTAACAATTACGAATGTTCGTTATGATGAATTTATCATTATGAGGGGCTCCCACCATCCCTGTGCTGTGCTGACTTCCTGGGCTTTTAACTTTTAGGTTTGTAACTTTTCGTAACCATCACGAATGTTCATTATGATGAATTTATCATTATGAGGGGCTCCCACCATCCCTGTGCTGTGCTGACTTCCTGGGTTTTGAACTATTAGGTTCGCTAACTTTTCGCAACAATTACGAATGTTCGTTAGGAATTTGGATCCGAAATTCGTAAATGAAATTTCGTATTTCGTACAAAATTCAGAAGCAAAGCAATTCATATTTCGGATCCTCCCGAATGCACGAATTTACGGAAATTCAACTAATTGCACATGTCTAGACCAGATCATGCCACTAGGTTGATGCCTGGGATGGATATCCTTTCCTTGTGGTTAGATAGGTCAGTGATCCAATGGCTCAGATAGCAGGGATCCAGAATCAGTAAAAGGAGAAGAGGAATCCTCTCATGGTGTAAAAACTGCTTATTTATTGGTAAAAAGCCATTCGCTTTCAAAGCAAATACTTGAAAACATACAAACTGTAAATGCCCAATCTATCCGATCATTTAGGAAGCCGCCAGGCAGTTTGCACACATTGCACCTAGACCGGAAATGACATACCGAGAGTTCTGCTCGAAGGAATTTCATCATCACGTGACGTCCTCAGAAGCAGGGACCTTCTACTTCTGGGAAGGTCACATGATGACGAAGCACGTCCAGTGGGTGGGTGGCGGGCATTGAGATTGATGATAGGTTTACAATGAGAGACATTTATTAAGAATTTTTTTTTTTTTAAAAGACATGTCAAACAACCGAGTGTCTTTATTTCTAGCTTACATTTTTTTTTGTGGTAATGAGTAGGGGTGCTGTGTATTCCTTACTCATTCACTTGCAGTGACAGTATCTGGGGGGCCCCATTATTATCAATAACCCCTTGCCAGGGTTGTTGGAAAGAGGCCCTTGCCCGCATCTTTAACATGGGGAAAAGGTACTTTGCCAGGGGGAACTACTTCATTTCATACAATATAACAACTATTCCAACAGCTAAGATTAGTAGCATAAGTACCTTGGAAAGAAGTGGTGCATTTCAATGTTTACTGTATTGTACTGGGAATTTTTTAGCCTCCGCCATTATTTCTGTGTGGAAGTGTATCAAAAAAGACTTCAATCACAATTGCCAATATATTCTACTAAGCACTTTCACAGAATGTTGTTTGGTAACATATTGTTACTAATAAACCCATGATAGTACATTGTTCTTTTGCTAACCAAAAGAACTCCATATATGTATGAAAGTATCTACTGCACTAAAAATACTGTATTTATCGGCGTATAACACGCACTTTTTTTCCCTTAAAATCAGGGGAAAATCGCGGGTGCGTGTTATACGCCGATCCCCTGCGATCCTGAGCTTCAAAATCGCCGACCACGATTTGAAAATGGCCCAGCCGGCGCCGAAATACACAGAGCCGGTCCTCGGCTTTTCTCGGCCACTTTCGGCTTCACTCGAGTGCCGCCCGAACCTAGCCGAGTGTCCCGCTCACAGTCACGCCCATCCCGGGCGGGACTACGAGTGGAGCTGAAAGTGAACGAGAGCCGCTGAGAAGAGCCGAGGACCGGCTCTGTGTATTTCGGCGCCGGCGGCGCCATTTTCAAATCGCGGTCGGCAATTTTGATACCTAATCCCATTACCTCTGTTCTCAGCAACATAAGGAGTTTGGAGAGGTGGGGGTGGAGAAACATCAGCACACTGATGTACTGATCTTCCTAGTATAAGGCTGTGGAATAAAAACATGTTGGGGAAACAAACACTTTGTTGCATTGTATTGTATTTTCGCTCCTGGGTTTAGACATGCTTTGAATAAAGGATACTTTTTAACATGTTATACAATCTAAACCCATTAAAAAATACTCCTCTTTAAACAGTACTGTATCTACACAAGCTGACAACTTTTAGAGACTGAAGTATGTGCTTCCTAAGGTCCCATTATCTGTTCCTAGTACATGAAATCACTGTACCTCTGTGTGAAACAGCTGATGGCCTGTTCAGGCTAAGAAACTTTAGTGGGTGTACCATATGGATATCTTTATTACAGCAAACATTTGTGTCAAGCAGGAGGGGGAAGGGTGCTCTAGGCTATATAAATAACATCACATTTGATTGCGTGATAAGGAAATGGACTGCTCACATAAAACGAACTTCCCGAAACACAAAGGGTCAAATAATATATCAATATTGCAAATTTGAAAAATAAAGGTATTAGAATAAGCACAATATATAAAAAAAATTTGCTCTGCTAGCGCAATGTAATAAAGAAATTAAAGACACAAACAATAGCACTGTAAATAATACAGTCTGTTAAATATTACAACCTTTTAACTCTTAGGCAGATATTTTCTTTAAAAATATTGACTTCTGGCAAATAAAGTGAAATTGTATTTAAAAATAACATCATTTTCAAAGAAATGTTTACTGTACTTTGTAACAAGCTATTATCTAATATTTTAGATATTAGTTCATCTAGAATCTGTTGCTGTACCAGATTGTTATAAGCTCTTACAAGTATTATATTATTGTGCATTGATTATGCTAATTTCTTATAATTACAAAAACATATGATTAAAGCAAAACCTTACAAACTGTCCTAAAACAGAAGAAAATATTCTAACTTGTATTTTCAGCAAATATATATAATGTAAGACAAAATGCCTATAATGCCCAAAATCCGATCTAAAAGTCCGATCTAAGAACTGTAGGTATTTTTTTTCAGTTTCACTATGTAAGAATAATTCTCGGTCTCATTCAACAATCACACAGACAGCTAAAATAATGACTGAGGTTTAAAAACTGAAGTTTAGCAAAGTATTTTGCTAGAGTTTATAGAAATGAAATCTTACCGGTGACACACATCCAGCATCTGCACTTCCTCTCTCTTTCATGGTCCTTGGTCTCGTGCCTTCCTCTGTAAGGACAGTAATGGCTGCTTTCTTTTTTGCCTTTTTAGCATGCTAATTATAGGTGCCCTCCTCATCCTGCAATGGAAAAAAAAAACATAATGTCATGCCAAGAACTGCTACCACTTGTTGTAGCTATGTACACAGCCTTCAAACTTAGGTTTAGACAAATTTAAGATAAGTCTCCTGATTGTAATAATCACAGATAAATTAACAAAGAATGTTTTTTTAAGGAAATGCCTTTGCAGAGAGTATATGTTGTAAGTTACTTTTTATGTGACTTTTATTATAACAACATCTAACATTTGTATACATTTGGTCTTCTACATAGTTGTCGTATCAAATAAAGAGTGTATCTAAAAATATTTAGTATGAATTATTTCAATTTAAAAATGTTATATAAAACTGTTATCTCATTGTATAATTAATCTCCGTTAAGCAAAATTTTGTTGCCAAATGTAAAAACATTACAGCACAATTTTGAATCTACAACAAAAACACTTACTTTAGGGGAACTATTTCAGTTTATCATCTATAAATGAATTATGCAATTACTTCTACCCACATTCTCAACTAATTGTTGCACTTTTAGGTGGAACTATAAGAAGATATTTAGTTCCTAAATGCTGACAGACTACACCTCTCAACCTGTGTTGCAATAGCATACATATTTAGATAAGACGGCACTAATGAGGTGGCACTGATGGGCCCTGATAAGTGGCACTGATGGGTGGCACTGATGAGTGGCACTGATGGGTGGCACTGATGGGCACTGATAGATGGCTCTGATAGGTGGCACTGATGGACACTGGTAGGTGGCACTGATGGGGACTGGTAGGTAGCATTGATAGGCAGCACTGGTGATGAGGCACTGATTGGCGACATTTATAGGTGGCACTGTGGGCACTAATAGGTGACACTGTGGGCAATCATGGGTGGTACTGTGGGCACTGGTAGGTGACGCTGGTGGGCACTGGTAGGTGGCACTATTGTGCACTGGTAGGTGGCACTGGGGGGCACAGATGACTCTGTAGAGGCTCTCCATGATCGGGACTGATGTCCCTCTCACAGCCGCCGGTGATCGGTGATTACTGGCTCTGTTTATATCACATGATCAGCTGTCATTGGCTGACAGCTGATCACGTGGTAAGGGGTTGGGATCGACCCCTTACTCCGAGCTGTGATCAGTCGAGTCTCATAGACTCGCTGATCACAGAGCGCACCGCGCGCGCCCTGCAGGGGGCGCACAGGCCTCTCAAGCACGGGAAGATGTCTATTGACACCCTCCCGCCAAGTAGGTCCGCGCTGTAGCCATCATTCGGCTATAGCATGGACGGGAAGAGGTTAGTATGAACTATTCTCCAGCAGATTTGGGTGGAAATGTGTGGTCTCAATTTTACAGATTGTTGTATAGCTATACAATTATTTCATATGAAAAAAAGGCCCAATCAACGTAAACCTTTCCCATAAACCCTCTGGGAATTATAACCAATTTTTACTCCCACGTAAAAAACAAAAAATAAAACTTCCTGTACTCACAAAGCAGTCAAATCAATGCCCTGGATCAAATTATTACCATTCTATCTTTAGAAATTACATTGGATGAGAAAAAATTATTCAAACCATTTTTAAAATATTAATGTTACCATCTGTTCTTCCTCTCCTTGTATAATAAATCCTCATGTAAAATTGAATTAGTTTGGATTAATAAATGACAAAAGGTATTTGTAATTTTCTGATCATGGTAATTAAAAATGTGTTTATATCATTATGTTCATATTTAATTTCTACAATTTGTTCAGTAATGCTGTAGTACCAGAGGGCTACAAACAAATGTCTTTATTTTTTTTCCTTTTTGCTTAAATGGTTTCAGTTTTACGATGGTGTGATATTTTGGATTTTATTCATTCATCTTGAGGAATACTAATGACAAATGTCTAACTTGTAATGTTACATAGCTCATATACATACATTATTTTGCATCTGCAGAAAACAGTTTTATATTTATGTAATAATTGAAGCTGAACTCTAGGCAGATATAAAAGATACAATTTAAAGGGTAACTCTACTTTCATGGGAAAAAAATACCAAATAAATAAAAAAAAAAAATCTAGCATATACAATTGCGACATAGGTTATATTGTAATTAAATGTTAATAAAAATTACCTTTCCTTTTCAGTTTGCAGCACTGTAATTTTCTATAAAATACAATGCAATATGGCAACCTAGAGGTGTTCTGTACACAGATGGTGTACAGAACACCCCCCAGAAATGTAATTTCCTCCTTGTGTGATTGGCTCACTGATTTTCCCAGAAGTCTGCACTAAGATACAAGTCAGATTTTGGGCATCCTCTGCAACAAAAATGTACTTTTTGGTTAGATACTCTCAAAGGCAAATCATGGCTAAAGTAATGCAGACCCTGACACTTTACTCATTAGAGTCCTGCAGGTGCAGCAGCTGATTGATAATTATAAAACCACTCCCATAAAGATTCTGTTTGAATATGTACACAGACAAACAAACAGCCACTTCTTCAGAATAACAAAAGGTAAGAATCTGCCACAACGTTTGATAAAATCCTTGTAATGTACATTGATTACCCAAAGGGGAATGTTTTTTTTTTGTTACACTTTAATGTGGCTTTCTACCTAATAATGCAACCCCTGTAAAACAGAGATCAAAGTAGTAAGGATGGATATAACACAAAAAGCCAGTTAGTTGAAGTAGAACTATAGGCAAAACTTTTTTTTTCATGGCAAGTGAATAATCCCTGTCAGATTTTTTTTTTGCCATCTCTGTCCCATTGCGGAGATTTCCCTTCAGTTCCTGTCCCAAAGCCAAACAGGAAGTGAGAGGAAATCCCTGGAAATTAAGGGAATTTCTTGGGGCACCCAGGACACCAGAACTACTGTCCCCATTGGAAGATTTCCCCTATTTTACTTTTCTGGGGACAACCAAAAATGCAGGATTTTCTTTTACTTTCAATGATAATGCTAAACAGGGCATATAGAGAGGGTGAATCTTCCCAACAGGGGCACAGGCAGAAATAAAAACCTGACAGGTGTTCTACTGCCTCTTCACTGTATCCAAAACGAAAAAAAAAAAAAAGTTTTGCCTTTAGTTATGCTTTAAAGTCTCACTGAACCCACATCATTAAAAGCTGTCAGTACATGCTGTTCATACTCACTCAGTCACTATATAATTGATTTTCTGTATTCTACAAAAACCTGGTTGATCCTGCTGTTCACTATCTCGCTGTCCTTTTCTGTGTCCCTGCTGCAATTTGAGTGTAAAGCAGAGATTATAAATAAGAAGAAGTGCTAAATCCTGATTGCAATCATGAATAATCATATGGTAAATGATGTGGCATTAAAACAATTAAACATACAGTGAATATATCTGATGTTCGGCCTGCCCCTGGGAGAACGTCACCAATGACGAATCGCGTCGGGATTGGCTGTTACTGAAGACATCACGCTTGCTTAGCCATTATCCACATTCCTGTCTCATGAGCTAACAGTCTGCTGGTTTTTGACTCGTTTGTGCCTGTTTACAACCTATCGAAGGTACTTCTTACATATTTTAAATAAAAGGACTTAAATGTTAGCAGGCTTGTTAATTTTTTAATTCCCGATTCATTTGGAGCTGCTGCTGAACAGTCACCGCCTATCTCGGATGCCGGGTTATTTTGTGCTTTTATGACCATAATAATTTATGGTCCACGCTATCTGGTAAGAAGCATATATGCTAATTGTTGGTGCTTGGTGGTGGATTTCATCAATTAACGTTATTTATACACCTTTTTGCACTTTATGGACTCTCTTGTTTATTATTGAAAAGGACATTTTGATTGAAAGGACTTTTTATGCTTACCTAGCACTGGATTTTGAACCTATTTCCTTATATGACGTTGATATAATTGATTTTTTAAAATTTTTGTTATTTATTGCTCATGTTTTATTCACCGCATGTTTAATTGTTTTCCTGCCACATCATTTACCATATGATTATTCATGAGTGCACTATAAGGATTTAGCGCCGCTTCTTATTTATATTGATCATTTACAGCTGGTATCATAGTTAATTAAGTGGCTGCTCACTTTTTCTTTTTTACTTTACCTAGCGTGGATTTTTTTCCTGTTTTATAAAGCAGCCATTGCCACCTCTACTGAGCATGCTCCAGTTTCAGTTACCTTCTAAACATTTTATTTCCTCCATTCTCTTATCTGTGCAGCCCATGTGACTATATAGTTATACATGTGGGCATATACACAGGGATAAATGACAGCCCACTCCCTCTTTCCTCCTCCATGCCCACTAATAGCTAAACACTATAGAAGTGGGATATTGCGTGTTGATTGGCGGAGGCATCACCCCCCCTGTAATTCTAAGCACATACAGTACTGTGCAAAAGTCTTAGGCAGGTGTGGAAAAATGCTGTAAATTAAGAATGCTTTCAGAAACAGAAGTGTTAATATCCAAATAATTTAAATTTTGACTCATCAGTCCAGAGCACCTGCTGCCAATTCTCTGCACCCCAGTTCCTATGTTTTCGTCCATAGATGAGTCACTTAGCCTTGTTTCCGTGTCCTATGAACGAAAACATAGAAACTGGGGTGGAGAAAAATGGCAGCAGGTGTTCTGGACTGATGAGTCAAAATTTGAATTATTTGGCTGTAGCAAAAGACAGTTTGTTCAGGGAGGGCTGGAGGGCGGTACAAAAACAAGTGTTTACAGGTAACAGTGAAGCATGGTGGAGATCTGTCTGGGACTAAAAGAAGAGACAGAAGGATTTGAGGCAGCCTACATCCACAGAACATCTCCGAAATGTTTGGAACAACCTACCTTCCCTCAATAACTGTGTGCAAGTGTACCTAGAAGAATTGAAGAATTGATGCTGTTTTGAAGAAAGAGGGTCGTCACAGCAAACATTAATTTGATTTGGATTTCTCTTGTGTTCATTTACTTTCCACTTTGTTAATTGATATAAAATTTCTGAAAGCATTCTTACTTTACAGCATTTTTTCACGCCTGCCTAAAACTTTTGCACAGTACTGTACAAACAATAGACACAGGCTGGAGGGGTGTGAAACAGGCTGTGATTGGTAGAACCTTTCCCCCACACAATGTTTCTGCACAAAAATAATAAAGATTTGAGTTCAAATACATATTTGTATGATGATTTAAACATTTATTTGATATTCATTATGTATTTTCCTCTGTATTCCGAAGGTTGTTTTTTTTTTTTTTGAACATGTGACTGGCAGGCTGAGAAAGAGTCGGGTCACATAACAGCTATATATAGAGTGCCATCATCCATATACATACAGAGAAGAGATAATGTAAATTAAAGTAGTTCTAATTAAAGTGGGCCTAAACAATTTTTACCTTAAAATGGTTGTAAATTCAGAGTATGATTACTGCCAGCCCCTCTGTTATACCAAGGTATACCACACAGTGTAAATGTTTGTTTAAAATTATGCCTATAAATACCTTATTTCAGATCGTCTCTGGGCGGTCACATGACCTCCCACCACTCTCCCTCCCCGATCTAAGACCGGCAGGAGGTCAGGTGACAGCACAGAGGCGATTTGAAAGAACGTATTTCGTGGCATAATTTTAAACAACCATTTAAACATTTACACTGTGTGGTATACCTTGGTATAACAGAGGGGCTGGCAGTAATCCTACTCTGACTTTACTGCTAGCTACTAATAGTGGCAGGAGGGGAGGAGACTGCTCAAACACAGGAGCTGACAGGCAGGAGGGGAAGGGGGAGAGGGGGGAGACAGGAGAGACTGCAGGATGATGGAGCAATGTAACCTGACCCTGGTATCATGGATCAGCAGCCATGATTGCCATGGTCAGTTTACATATGGGGACACAGGAACAGACAGGATCAACCAGGTTTTTTACTGCTGTTTACTTTTTACCTACCTGAGCTCACATTCGATCCAGCACTGTGCACATCTGCAGCTGTTCTCTCCTCTCACTTCCATGTTTCACTGGCTCTGACTCCTGCTGCTGTCAATCAAAGCCAGTGACAAGGAAGTGGGCGGCAGGGCTGAGTCCCGCTATCTGTGTCAATGAATGCAGCAGCAGGGCTTAGCAGCGAGCATGCACAATCCCCCCGTGGCAAGTCATTTCCCACAGGGCACTGGACAGAGAGGAGGGGTAAAGTGACCACGCCAGTCAGGACAGCACATCTATCGCAACATGGTCAGTTTTATGGCTGTGCTCCCTGTGCTGCCTGACCTCCAATGATCAGACTTGTGCTGGCATGCCCCCCCCTGCACAGCCATTCACTGGGGAAGATCATTGTAATGCTGTTTTTCCACCCTACTTCCCCAAGCCCCTTGCAGCTGAGAACAGAGATTATGTGATCACTTAATAAAGAAAAGGTATTTATAATGATATACTGTGTATATATATATATATATATATATATATATATATATATATATACACTGTGTATATGATAAAATGTGAATGCCAAGAAAATGGTAAAGGGATATGTAACAGGCATAAAACAAACTGTAATAAGCTGTGCAAATATTGTAGCATAGGGCTGTATAGGGAATGCCCACAAAGACTACTAAGGCTAGTAAGTGGCAGAACAATACAGAACAACAAGAGGCTGGCTGTAGCCCAGGTGGTCAACCACAAGGATCTCTGGACAGGCTGCACAGAGCAAAGGTGGAAGGAGTCTTTGGTCAGGATGTTCAGGTAGCAGTAGAAGTTCCAGGGATGTGTGTACAAGGTAGTGTAACACTACCCCCGTAGGAGTTGCTGAGTTAGGGCTCCCCACTGAAGCACAGCCAGTCCCTTAGCATTTCCTTATTTCACTCTAATGCCCCGTACACACAGTCGGACTTTGTTCGGACATTCCAACAACAAAATCCTAGGATTATTTCCGACGGATGTTGGCTCAAACTTGTCTTGCACACACACGGTCACACAAAATTGTCGGAAAATCCGATCATTCTGAACGCGGTGACGTAAAACACGTACGTCGGGACTATAAACGGGGCAGTGGCCAATAGCTTTCATCTCTTTATTTATTCTGAGCATGCGTGGCACTTTGTCCGTCGGATTTGTGTACACACGATCGGAATTTCCGACAACGGATTTTGTTGTCGGAAAATTTTATAGCCTGCTCTCAAACTTTGTGTGTCGGAAAATCCGAGGGAAAATGTGTGATGGAGCTTACACACGGTCGGAATTTCCGTCAACAAGGTCCTATCACACATTTTCCGTCGGAAAATCCGACCATGTGTACGGGGCATAACACAAAAAGATCAGTCTTTGGCTTGTTTATTTGTTGTTTTATTAGGGGATGATAACTTGGATGGGAAAGGGAAATTTATGGAATGCCCAACTTGAAAAATTTCCAAAACACAAGGGACAACTTCCTCCATATTTACACAGACTTTCTTCCTTCCTCCTGCACAAACTTGGTTCCTCTGAACAGCACCTGTTGCTCACTCCTGGTGGAACTAGCAGTATAGTTCAGCAAAGGCCCATAACAGGCAGGAACTCTCAGTTCCTTGACAAAAGTAGCACAAATGAAGCAAACAGCATAACATCTCTTGTTCTGCTTCCCTGTGGTCACTAATCCCAGTTCCACTGCAGAATGCTAGCCCACCTGGCTGCCACCACCCACGCCTGTCTGCTCTTCCTCCCAGTCCTCCCAACTGACTCTCTGCACCAGTCCTGCCTGACTGACACACACACACATGGAGATTTCCCAGGACAAGGTTATGCGGAGATTTGACACACCATGGTCATCAAGAGAGCACTGACTAACAGTCTTTCACCTTGTCTTGTCCCTGCACCGTGCTGATCTATTCTCTGTCTCTGCTTGGTCGTTTCACCTGCCTCTCCAGGATGAATTCCTCTAACTGCTTCCTGTGGTAGGATCCTTCCAGGCCAGTTTCCCCCAGCTCCCAGTCCGAGGTAAAACCCCTCCCCGGCAGGGGTCGCTCAAGGGCCACCAACAGCCTCCTTCAGCAATGCTTCTCCATCTTCCACCCGAACCCTTGCTGGCATGGCCCATGCCTATTTATGGGTTATCCCAGTTCCCTGCCAGGCCCACTCCTGGAGATTGACTGAGAGCCCATAAACATTCAGGGCAGCACCTACTCACTTCCACCCACTAGTTCTAGAATGTTCTCTAACTTTCCAGATACCAGGGGGAGGCACCAGAGAGCTGCCAGGATGAGTCATCCAGCCCTGGCCTCTAATAATGATCCAGATTCAGTGACTCAGGTTTATCCCAGAGCCAGACAAATGATTTTGGATAGGAGACAATCCCCTACATGCTCTTAAATAAGTCCAAATTTACTGTAACTCCATAAAAAATGAATATATACAGCAGATGTTAACGCATTTCAGCCATAGTGGCCTTGTTGGTTGTGAACAAGAACACTATGGCTGAAATGCGTTAACTTCTGCTGTATATATTGATCTTTTATGGTGTTACAATAAATTTTTACTTATTTAAGACAATGTAAGGAATTGCGGATTGTCTCCTACCCATTTACTTCGTTGACAGCTGAGTGACTGCATATCCTGCACCCAACAGCTCAGGAGGTTTTATACATAATTTGGGGTAGTATCAAAAAATGCTTTTACCTGCACTACACTTCTAGTAGCACACACTAGAGCAGTGATGGTGAAAATTGGCACCCCAGATGTTTTGAAACTACATTTCCCATTATGCTCATGCACTCTCCAGTGTAGTTAAGCATCATGGGAAATGTAGTTCCAAAACATCTGGGGCGCCAAGGTTCACCATCACTGCACAAGAGGGGGCTACGCCAGCAGCTCAAGATAGAGCACCATCCCACTGGAAAGGCAATATTCTGGGGTCAGCTAGCATCTAAGGATGGGAAACAGTCGAATGTATATCCCCTGGTTGTATCCAGGAGTCCTGGGGATTGTGGGAGCTCACTGGGTTTTGGGAAAAGGAATTAAAGGGCTCTGCACACATTGCTGACCAAGGTGGGGGAATAGGGACTCCGTTACAAAACTAATATTTTTTTTACTGGAGTTCTACGTTACCATTTTATCTTCTATAAATCACACCAATTATTTTGGCAAAAACTAGATCTGTGCCAAGAAAATGTAGACACAATTCTTGTGATATAATTAACAAGTTTTCTGTAGTAAGTTTTCACTGGAAAACTGTTGTAATATGATTGACCGACTTTTTAGAGTGTTAGCAATCAAATCAGTTAATATATTTATAGTTTATTATTAAAATGTTGAAGATACCTTTCAGTTGGTGTTTGTACCTGTATTTACAGAACTATACAGAACTACATTAAGAAGTGCCTTGATAGATTATGCCAGTGGGATCTATGTGGAAAACAACTGGACCAATTCCACTTTAATTCTAGAATAACTTCCAAAGGTTTTCACGAATTTCAATCCATGTAAAAAGAGGGGGGCTGCATCCATCAGGTACACATGTAAAAGCATACCTGCTCTTCCATGCTATACCCTGAAACTCCCAGAATTAGGGTACACTCACACTGGCCGTTTTATTGGTCCAATGATTGGTTAAGTGTACCCTGCCTGGAAGGACTTGGAAGAGGGTGCCCCCAGCATGGTTGACTTGTGGTCTGGAATGGTTTACCTCAGTGTGAGTGCAAACTGTGCCAGAGCACAGAAGTCTCCATAGATGACTATGTACTGAAGCATGGATCACTGTGGGTTGGTTAGCATAAGTGTGCCCAGGAATAACTCCTTATAGTCAGTGTAAGTGCAGATCAACCGGGGAGTGGGGACAACTGATTTCAGGCATGGTTCAGTTAAAATGGTCCCAGGGTGAGTGCACCCTTAATCAGCCTGCATAGTGAAAAATGTCTAGCTCCACTTCTGGGTGAAAAAGTGTCTGGAATGAACTCTATATCACCATGCAAATCATGGCCATTGAGTCTGTATAAAAGAGTCAGGCCCATGGAATTAAATTAAAATTCATTTTATTAAATTTTAAACTTTTTAAGGATAGGGTCACTTATTGCAATTAAACATATTGCATGTGATAATATATCAATTATGTGGCTTCCTAATTAGTGTGTGAGTATTATGTTGTGACTACAGGTTGGTATACGACCAGGATCATCTTCATTAATCAAAATGGTTATCACTTTACTTAGACCTAAATCAAGTATCTTAGTCATTGCTTTCATTGTCAGTTCATAGTGACTTTAAAGCAGAGCTCCAGCCCCCCCCCCCCCCAAAAAAAAATTAAAAGTCAGCAGCTACAAATACTATAGTTCCTGACTTTTAATATTAGGACACTTACCTGTCCCCAGAGATCCCCCAATGTCGGGACCCCAACCGATTTTTCAATCAGCTCTTGAGTGCTGCCACCGCCATTCCTTGTAAGGGAAACCGGCAGTGAAGCTTTGTGACTGGATCGGCGGCAGGGTAAGGGGGAGAGGGGCTGAACTTCTGGGGGACCTCCCCGCAGCGAGGTCTCCCGGAAGTGGGGACGGGTACTTGTCAAAAACAGGTAGGAAGCAAACAAACGGAGCTTCCCCTTTTGAGTGGAGCTCCGCTTTAAGATTTGACAGTCTTTATCAAGCTCTAACATTGCATCTCATTGTGATTCTGGGTGATTCTGGGTCCAGAGGTAGAGATAGTAAGCGCGGAACTTATTCCAGGAAGTAGTATTGGGTACTATTGGGGGCATTAGTGGTAGGTTGACTAAAGCACATAAACCTGAGGTAAGTATAGTAACAAGTCCTATTTGCAACCTCGGAAACACCCAATAAGAAGACAATATGCAACTGGTCTAAACTACGTGGCATGTTTATCAATGCCAGGAGCCTGACGGACAAGATGGGTGAACTAGTGATACTGTTGTACGAGGAGGATTTAGATTTTGTGGGAATTTCAAAGACTTGGTTCAACAGCTCTCATGATTGGCTGGCAATCATTCAAGGTTATTCTCTCTATCGCAGGGATAGAAAGGGCAAAAAGGGGGAGGGGTATGCCTGTATATCAAGAATAATGTACAAGTAAATGTGAGAGATGACATCACAAAGGGAGCTAGAGAGGAGGTGGAATCCTTATGGGTAGAGCTCCAAAGGGATGACACTAAGGGGAAAGTAATACTGGGAGTATGCTATAGGCCCCCTAACCTGAGGGAGGAGGGGGAGATGGACCTCCTATCACATTTTGGATTAGCGGCAATGGTGGGAAGTGTCATCATAATGGGGGATTTTATTTATCCAGAGATAGACTGGGCGGAAGGAACCGCGTATTCATCTAAGGCTCGCCAGTATCTAAACGTCTTGCAGGACAATTTCATGGGTCAGATGGTAGACACACCAACTAGAAGCAAAGCCTTACTAGACCTACTGATTACCAACAATACAGAGCTGATCACGGATGTGGAAATACGGGGCAATTTAAGAAACAGCGATCACAGGTCAATTAGCTTCAGTATAAATCACACAAATAGGAAGCATAAAGGGAATACAAATACACTGAATTTCAAAAGAGACAACTTTCATAAACTACCTTGCTAAAAGATATTAATTGGGATAAAATCTTAGGAACAAAGACCAAGGAGGAGAGATGGGTTTGCTTTAAGAGCATATTAACTAGGGGCATTAACCAGTGCATCCCATTGGGAAATAAATTTAAAAGAGCGAATAAAAGTCCTGGGTGGTTTAACTCCAATGTAAAAATGCATATAAAAGCAAAGGAGAAGGCCTTCAAAAAATGAAGGCTGAGGGATCGTCATCAGCATTCAAACATTACAAAGAATGCAACCAGAAATGTAAGGGTGCAATTAGGGCAGCTAAGATAGAACACAAATGACACATAGCGGAGGAGAGCAAAAAAAATCCCAAGAAGTTCTTTAAGTATATAAACAGTAAAAGAGGGAGGACAGACCATATTGGCCCCATAAAGAATGAGGAAGGGAATCTGGTTACAAAGGATGGTGAGATGGCGAAGGTATTGGATTTATTCTTCTCCTCAGTCTTCACGAGGGAATCGGGGGGGCTTCAGTAACCAAAACTGCAGTGTTTATACTCATGACACATCACAGGAAGCATCCTCATGGCTAACAGAGGACAGAATTAGAAATAGACTTGAAAAACGTAACATTAATAAGTCACCGGGACCAGATGGCTTGCACCCGAGGGTCCTTAGGGAACTCAGTCAAGTAATTGCCAGACCATTGTTCCTAATTTTTACTGACAGTCTACTGACTGGAATGGTACCAGCTGATTGGAGAAAAGCCAATGTAGCACCAAAAAGGGCCAAAATACATCCCTGGGAATTACAGACCAGTTAGCCTAACATCAATAGTATGCAAGCTCCAGGAGGGGATGACAAGATTTTAGTAATGAAAATGGTATCATTAGCAGTAATCAGCATGGATTCATGAAAAATTATTCGTGCCAAACCAATCTATTAACCTTCTATGAGGAGGTGAGCTTTTATCTAGATAAAGAGGGGGCCCTAGACGTGGTGTATCTGGATTTTGCAAAAGCATTTGATACACTTTCACTGTACAAAATAAGGTCCATCAACATGGACCATAGGGTGAGTACATGGATTACAAACTTGCTACAAGGGCAATTTCAAAGGGCAGTGATAAATGGGGAGTACTTGGAATGGTGAGGGGTGCAAAGTGGCGTCCCCCAGGGTTCTGTCCTGGGACCAATCCTATTTAATTTGTTCATAGACGACCTGGAGGATGGGATATACAGTTCAATCTCTGTATTTGCGGACGATACTAAGCTAAGCAGGGCAATAACTTCTCCGTAGGATGTGGAAACCTTGCAAGTAGATCTGAACAAATTAATGGGGTGAGCAACTACATGGCAAATGAGGTTTTAATCTGGAAAAATGTAAAATAATGCATTTGGGTGGCAAAAATATGAATGCAATCTATACACTGGGAGGAGAACCTCTGGGGGAATCTATGATGGAAAAGAACCTGGGGGTCCTAGTAGATGATAGGCAATATCAATATAATATCGGCATGCATTAAAAAGGGGATTAACTCAAGAGATAAAGTGATAATTCTCCCGCTCTACAAGACTCTGGTCCGGTCTCATCTGGAGTATGCTGTCCAGTTCTGGGCACCAGTCCTCAGGAAGGATGTGCTGGAAATGCAGCAAGTACAGAGAAGGGCAACAAAACGAAGAAAGGTTACGAACACTGAACTTATTCTGTCTGGAGAACAGAAGCTTGAGAGGGGATATGATTTCAATTTACAAATACCATAGCTTTTCTATTATGCTAATCTCTGGCTCCCTGACGTTTTGGCTTGTCTGACTATCCGTTCTGGTTCCTGAACTCCTGAGGCTCCTAGTGTGGTGTTGGTGCACTTACTAATCCCTTCACTGGTAGATGTTCGGTTGATGTTTCACATATCTGCAGAATTCACACTTGTTATTTATCATCTGGTAAGCAGGTTCTCCGTGTGGTGTTGGTGCACTTACTGATCCCTTCACTGGTTGATGGTTCACATACCTGTATGATTTGCACTCAATATTTGGTATGTGGTAAGGAGGCCCTTTGTCTGGTGTCTGTGGTCATCAATTTTTTAAACACTGGGTGTTTAATATATGAAATTTTTTTTCACAATGTGAGTGTCACTCCTATCCATATATATTACATTAATTTATGTGTCAGTATTACGCTATGTTGTTATTTTATATTTTTTTGGGATAAATATTTTTTCGTGGATTCAACGCACATCCATTGTGAGTGAAAATCGTTATACCCTACTGTGACTGGTTTACATCAAGGCCCAGGCTGGGTTTAAGCCACCTGCTTGATTGGCTTACAATCTGGTAAGCATGCCATTCATCAGTTGGGGATACATTCTGCTCTATTCAATCACTGAGGGTTATTATTTGGAAAGTTGGGACTATTAATTAGGACTTTAATTAGTTTTATAATCACCAATCATAATAATTTTTCACAGAGATTATTTTATTATATTTAGAATTTTATTTAATTTTTAAGCGCGGCTTTTCTATTTTTTATCAGTCTAATTCATGGTTTCTGACAGTAGGCGAAGGCCATGAATTCAGAAGATGCAGTCAATCCACTTGTTGGTAAAAATTTTTCCAGATTGGATGAGCAGGATCACCACATGGATCAGTTTGCCATGGCATTACAAACGCTCTTTAGTCGCACGGATCACCTGGAATCTCCCACTGTGGCTGTTCCGGTACAACCTGTGTTGCAGGCCATCCCTGCTGCTGCTCCAGTCTCTGTGCAGGCACCCGCCTCGAGTATTACCTCTATAAGAGGTATGTTTGGTTCCGCTCCACTTCCCCAGTGATTTGGGGGCGATCCAGTACAATGCGGAGTGTTTCTTAATCTGGTTGAGATATACTTTGAGATGCTGTCCCAGGTGTTTCCCACAGACAGAAGCAAAGTAGGTTTTGTGATATCAGTGCTTTCTGAGAGAGCCTTGGCCTGGGCAAACCCTCTATGGGAGATGCAAAAACCTGTTGTCTTGAGTTACCCTGAGTTAGTGACTTCTTTTAAAAGGGTATTTGATGTTCCCGCACGCTCCACTTCTGCTGCCAAGTGCTTCATTTCCTGTTGCCGATTACGCCCTTGAATTCCGTACTCTGGCAGCAGAGGTTGTTTGGAACAATGAGGCCCTCATGGCTGCTTTTTCTCATGGTCTCTCGGATACCATCAGGGATGAGATAGCAGCCCAATATATACCCACTGAGCTGGAGAGGTTGATCACGTTTGCCATCCTCATTGACTCCAGACTCAGAGAAAGACTCCCTTTTAAGGAGTGCTTGTGGAAGCCTCCTGTACATTTGTCTCCGAACTTTGCAGTCCCACCCTTGCCTCCCTCACCTCCCATGCCTCCTGGTACCGAGTCGGTCTGTGAAGATGAACCCATGCACTTGGGCTTCACGCGGCTCTCTGCGGATGAGAGAACCCTTAGGAGGAGGGAGAGATTGTGTCTTTATTTTGGCCAGGCAGGTCACTTTTTGAAGCCTTGTCCTACCCGTCCAGGGAACGCCCGAACCTTCACGTCCTGTCACAAACGGACCTTAGGTGACGTTGTTTCATCCGCAGTTATCCAGAAGGATAAGCCTCTGGTTTTGGTTACCCTTTCTTGGGCTGAGTCGTCCGTCGAGATACAGGCTCTAATCGACCCTGGGGCTGCAGGCCTGTTCATTAATGCTGCCTTTGTATTGAAGCACTCAATTCCGCTGCAGCTGCGTGACACTCCACTTGCCATTGAGGCTCTTGACGGAAGATCACTATAGCCTGCCCATGTGACTCATGAGACTGTTCCGTTGTCAATGGCCGTAGGGGCTCTTCACCATGAGATGATCCAAGTCCAAGTTATTTCCTCACCTAAGTTTCTGCTGGTTATTGGTTATCCTTGGTTACAGAGGCACAACCCCTCTTTTGTTTGGCTCCGTGCTGAGGTTCTCTCCTGGTCGCCACAATGCAGTAAGACGCGCTTCTAGAAGGTAGCCAAGGTCCTGTGCACCTCTTCACTCTCCTCCTTGCCAGAGGAATACCTCGATTTTAGCGATGTTTTTGACAAAGGTCAAGCCAATAGTTTTCCTCCAAACTGGTCGTATGATTGTGCAATTGACCCTCAACCTGGTACCATACCCCCTCATTGCCGGGTTTACCCTTTGTCGTTCTTTGAGGATAAGGCCATGGAGGAGTATGTTACAGACGCACTTTCTCAAGGTTTCATCTGCAAATCCTCGTCTTCTGCTGGTGCTGGTTTCTTCTTTGTGAAGAAGAAGAGTGGTGAACTGAGACCTTGTATTGATTATAGGGGTCTCAATCATTTTACAATTAAGAATGCCTATCCGACTCCGTTGATTACGGAGTTATTTGACTGCCTCAAGGGAGCAACAGTTTTCACGAAGCTTAATTTGAGAGGGGCATACAATCTTGTGGGGATTAAGGAGGGCGACAAGTGGAAAACCGCATTTAATACCAGAACAGGCCAGCCATTATGAGTACCTTGTAATGCCTTTTGGCCTTTGTAACGCCCCGGCAGTTTTCCAAGAATTTATTAACGATGTCCTTGTTGCAGTTATGTGTGATGGTTTATCTCGACAATATCCTCATATTTTCCAAGGCCCTGGAGAGCCACCACACAGATGTCTGTCGTGTGCTTCAGAAACTAGGAGAGAACAATCTCTATTGTAAATTGGAGAAGTGCGAATTCCATCATGAACAGGTTCAATTCCTGGGTTATGTCATTTCCACTGCTGGTTTTTTGATGGACCCAGAGAAACTTTCAGCAGTCCTACAGTGGCCTCAACCCATGGGTTTACATCCTCTGCAGCGTTTTCTTGGCTTTGCCAACTATTATCGGAAGTTTATTCGTAACTTTTCGTCTCTGGTCAAGCCCCTGACTGATATGACCAGAAAGGACGGTAACCCACATAGTTGGTCTCCGGAGTCCATTAAGACCTTTGAGAGACTCAAGGCTGCCTTTGTTTCTACTCTTGTGTTGGCACATCCTGATCCTACGTTGCCTTTTATCCTTGAGGTTGATGCTTCTGAGACTGGAGTTGGCGCCCTTCTGTCTCAACGTCCTACCTCTGAGAGCGCTATGCATCCTTATGGCTACTTTTCCAAGAAATTGTCACCTGTGGAGTGCGAAGGTACCACTGTGTCAGTTCTCATTCTTACTGACAATAAGAATCTCACATTCTTGTCTGAGGCTAAACGCCTCTCTCAGAAGGGCGTGATGGGCTCTTTTCTTGTCTAGTTTCAATTACATTGTATCATTCTTACCCGGTACTAAGAATGTAAGTGCTGATGCTTTGTCACAACAATTTTCCTCCACTCCCAAAATGGAGTCGGTTCCGGTTTCTGAGATTCCTCTTGATCGTATTCTGGCTACGGTTCGCACCAGTCTCACTTCACCTTTGGGTGAAAAAAATCTTGCTGCTCAGGTCCATGCTCCTCCTGAGAAACCTTGTGACCGCTGCTTTGTCCCAGAGAGTCTCCGTACTGCCATGCTCCAGACTTACCAGTCTCCCAAAGCTGCATGTCACCCTGGGAAGAATCAACTCTTTCGGGCCATTTCCCAACAATTCTGGTGGCCTAGTCTACGTGCTGATGTAACCCCTTCGTAGCTGCCTAATCCGTGTGTGCTCAGAGTAACCCATACCCAATGGAGAGAGGCCCTGGACCCACCTGTCTATGGATTTCATTGTGGAGTTACCCAACTCATAGGGCGACACAGTTATCCTTATGGTGGTTGACCGGTTCTCGAAAATGTCCCATTGTATTCCACTTAAGGAGTTGCCCACTTCTAAGGAACTGGCTTCCATTTTTGCTCAGGAGATCTTTCGCTTATATGGGCTACCCAAGGTGATTGTCTCAGACAGGGGTAGTCAGTTTGTGTCCCGGTTCTGGCGAGCCTTTTATGCACAGTTGGGAATTCAGCTTGCCTTCTCCTCTGCTATCACCCGCAGTCTAATGGGGCCGCAGAACGAGCCAATCAGTCCTTGGAGCAATTCCTACGTTGCTATATTTCTGACCATCATAACAGTTGGTCAGACTTCTTACCATGGGCGGAGTTTGCTCACAATAGTGCCTTTAATTCTGCTACCCGATTGTTCCCGTTTATGGCGAACTATGGTTTCCAACCTGCCATGTTGTCTGACTCATTTATTCCCAGAGTATGCCTGCGTTAGAGGAGCATCTCCGTGGTCTTTGTTCCACTTGGGCACAAGTCCAGGAGGCTTTGCGACATGCTAATGATAAGTACAGACTCCATGCTGACCACAAACACCTGCCTGCGCCTTGCTAACAGGTTGGGGACAGGGTCTGGCTGTCATCTCGCAACCTCCAACTTCATGTTCCCTCTTTGAAGTTCGCACCTCGGTTTATTGGGCCTTTACATATTCTATGCAGGATCTAAAATGCGTATTTTGAATGTATTTCATGTCTCCTTATTAAAACCTTTGGTCTGCAACCGCTTTACCATCTCGGTGCCTTGTCCTTACCCTGTACAAGTTGAGAACCATCAGGAGTATGAAGTATAGTCCATTGTTGACTCCCGTAGGTTCCGTGGGCGCATACAGTACCTGGTGCATTGGAAAGAGTACAGTCCGGAGGAACGCTCTTGGGTCTCATCCTCGGATGTATGCCCCTGTCCTCCTCCGTGATTTCCATAGATGTTTTCCCCTCAAGCCTAGTGGTCCTCCGAGGGGGAGGGGTCATTGAGGAGGGAGTACTGTCAGGGCTGGGCTCAGCCCTGACAGTACTCCCTGACGTTTTGGCTCCCTGACGTTTTGGCTTGTCTGACTATCCGTACCGGTTCCTGAACTCTGGCTATGTTTTGACTACGTTTACTCTGTTTACCTTTTTTTTATTATTATTAAACAAGTGTGATTTAACTGTACTTCTGCCTCAGTCTGATTCATGGTTTCTGACAGCCATGTACCATCAAATCTTGGGTGAGAGCATCCTTCCCTCAACCAGGGCACTGAAAATGGGTTGTGGATGGGTGTTACAGCATGACAATGACTCAAAACACATGGCCAAGGCAACAAAGGAGTGACTTAAGAAGAAGCACATTAATGTCCTGCAGTGGCCTATCCAGTCTCCAGACCTTAATCCCATAGAAAATATGTGGAGGGAGCTTAAGGTTCGAGTTACCAAATGTCAGCCTCAAAACCTTAATGACTTGGAGAGGATCTGCAAAGAGGAGTGGGACAAAATCCCTCCTAAGATGTGTGCAAACCTGGGGGCCAACTACATTAAACCTCTGACCTCTGTGATTGCCAACAAGGGATTTGCCACCAAGTACTAAGTCATATTTTACGAAGGGCTCAAATGCTTATTTCACTCATTAAAATGCAAATCAATTTATAACTTTTTTGAAATATGTTTTTCTGGATTTTGTTGTTATTCTGTCTCTCATTGTTAAAATAAACCTACCATTAAAATATAGACTGATCATTTTTTTGTCAGTGGGCAAACGTACATCAGCAGGGGATCAAATACCTTTTTCCCTCACTGTAAGCGCCTGAACGACCACAACATACAGAGATATACAATGTAATACTAACATATAATCACACACATAGGTTGGACTTGATGGACTTGTGTTTTTTTCAACCTCACCTACTATGTAACTATATAACAACCTCTGAGGAAGGTGGGGGCCTTCCCCCCAAAACACATTGGCTTAATTTGATGCTCTTAACCACCCAATAAACAATAAAAATACATCTCTGATGCGAACTCTTGTACTATTCTGTCCTCAATACCCAACCCAGATATTATTCACATGGCAGGATGGGGTTTTGTTGGTAAAGTAAGCCTTTAGTCTACACATGGCATTGCAGATGGCACTGCGACATGAAATTGGCAGTATGCATCTGTTTAATACTGCAATTGTCACATACAATTACAGTATTATAAAAAATGAAAATAATCTTTGCTAAATTTTTTTCACATTTGTCATCCTATAAAAAAAACAGAGCAGGGATTTACATAGTTACATAGTTACATAGTAGGTGAGGCTGAAAAAAGACCATCAAGTCCAACCTATGTGTGTGATTATATGTCAGTATTACCTTGTATATCCCTGTATGTTGTAGTCATTCAGGTGCTTATCTAATAGTTTTTTGAAACTATCGATGCCCCCTGCTGTGACCACCACCTGTGGAAGGTAATTCCACATCCTGGCCACTATTAAAGCTTTTTCCTTTATCAAACAAACGCTTTAAATGTCTTAATATACTATATTAATAATATTTAGGTATACAAATTAGCCAAGTTAACAAACACATGTTGGCACATCTAAATTTGGCCTGGGCACCTACAGTGCCTTGCAAAAGTATTCACCCCCTTGGCATTGTTTGTGTTTTGTTGCCTCACAACCTGGAATTACCATGGATTGTTTGAGGATTTGCATCATTTAATTTACAGAACATGCCCACAACTTTGAAGATGTTTTTTTCTTTGTGAAGCAAACAACAAATAGGACAAAATAACAGAAAAGGTCAATGTGCATAACTATTCACCCCCCTAAAGTCAATACTTTGTAGAGCCACCTTTTGCAGCTATCACAGCTCCATGTCGCTTTGGATACATCTCTATGAGCTTGCCACATCTTACCACTGGGATTTTGCCCATTCCTTGGTTTGTGCTTCTGAACAGCAATCTTTAAGTCTGACCACAGATTTTCTATTGGATTGAGGTCTGGGCTTTGACTAGGCCAATCCAACACATTTACATGTTTCCTCTTAAACCACACAAGTGTTGCTTTAGCAGTGTGTTTGGGGTCATTGTTCTGCTAGAAGGTGAACCTCCGTCCTAGCCTTAAATCACACACAGAATGGTACAGGTTTTGCTCAAGAATATCCATGTATTTAGCACCATTCATCTTTCCCTCAAGTCTGACCAGTTTTCCAGTCCCGACTGCTGAAAAAAATCCCCACAGCATGCTGCCGTCACCATGTTTCACTGTGGGGATGGTTTTCTTTGGGTGATGTAATGTGTTGGGTTTGCGCCAGACTTAGCGTTTTCTTTGAAGATCTTTTAGTCTCATCAGACCAGAGCACCTTCCTCCATAAATTTTGGGAGTCTCCCACATGCCTTTTCGCAAACTCAAAACGTGCCATTTTGTTTTTGCTGAAAGTAATGGCTTTCTTCTGGCCACTCTGCCATAAAGCCCAACTCTATGGAGCGTATGGCTTATTGTCGTCCTATGTACAGATAGTCCAGTCTCTGCTGTGGAACTCTGCATCTCCTCCAGGGTTACCTTAAGTCTCTGTGCTGCCTCTCTGATTAATGCCCTCCTTGCCCGGTCCGTGAGTTTTGGTGTGCGGCCTTGGCAGGTTTGCTGTTGTGTCATATTCTTTCTATTTGGTTATGATAGATTTGATGGTGCTCCTAGGGATCATCAAAGATTTGGATATTTTTTATAACCTAACCCTGACTTGTACTTCTCAACAACATTGTCCCTTGCTTGTTTGGAGAGTTCCTTGGTCTTCATGGCAGTGTTTGGTTAGTGGTGCCTTTTGCTTAGGTGTTGCAGCCTCTGGGGCCTTTCAAAAGGTGTGTATATGTAATGACAGATCATGTGACACTTAGATTGCACACAGGCGGACATCATTTCACTAATTATGTGACTTCTGAAGGTAACTGGTTGCACCAGAGCTTTTTATGGACTTCATAACAAAGGGGGTGAATACATACGCACATGCCAATTATCATTTTTTTATTTCTGAAAAATAGTTTTATGTATAGATTTTTCTAATTTTACTTCACCAACTTAGACTATTGTGTTCTGATCCATCACATATAATTCAGATTAAAAAACATTGAACTAAAGGCTGTATAGTAACAAAATAGGTAAAAAGCCAAGGGGGGTGAATACTTTTGCAAGGCACTGTAAGCATCAGGGATCTCTAGCTACGAAAGTTTTAAACATATTCATAAGTATTTCAATGGGAGATATCATTTTCATATTTGCAAAACTAGACTGTATAGAATAAAGAGTTACTGTCACATTGCCCAATGCAAAGCAATAGTTTCTACAAAGACACCCCAACTCCTATATACACACCTTACCTGTTCTCCCATACAGTTCCTTACTCCTTTGTAGCCAGCACTAAAATCAGCTGTCATCAACCGAGAGGAATTGTAACATAATTTCCCTGGTCGTACTAGTATGCTCAGGCCTAGTGATAGGCCCAGACACGGTGAGAGGGGAGTAAGTCACATGCTCTCCCATACCCAGAAGTGTTTGCAGGCTGCAGAGGAGCAAGGAAAAGCGAAGAAGCACAAGGAGTGTAGTTAAGTAAAAGGGGTCAGGGGATGCATAGACACTGCTACTTTTCCCTGCAAGAGCAAGGTGACAGCATCTCTTTAATAACTTGAAGTGAAAGCAAAGGGAAAACCTAACTCTAAACCTACTCCCACCCACGATCTAACCCTAATCTCTAGCCCTGTAAAGAAAAGATCACTATACCTACCTATTTTGCAGCCGCTCCGGTTCAGTCCCAGACTGAGCTGTCAGCAGCGGAAATGACATCACTTCCTAGGCATTTCCCAGCAGTTGTTGACTTTCTCTTGCACACAGAGAGCGGTGCTGGAGACCGGACCAGAGCAGCTTCAAAATAGGTAAGTATTGCAAACTTTTCTTTACAGTTAGAGTTAGGTTTTGCCTTTTCTTCCACTTTTATGTTTGGAGAAGAGTTAAAATATATAAAGGAGGAATGCACTTACAAAATTCAGCAATGTATTGTTGAAATATTCACTGATCTGAAATCTTCCCATGAGTTTACAAGGTGAATATGAACCACAGCAATCATGTTGTGGTTCCTTCATATAAACCACACTGACCTATTCAGTAACAACAGCAATGGTCCAAAATTTTTCACAGTTCATTTATAAATTAGATTTAATTCACAAAAGTAAGACACCAGGAGAACAAAGAACATTATTAGTAAAAAAAAGTGAATTATTTTGAGCTAAGTCCAATGCGATTTGAAAGTTACAGTCATATGGCTGGCAAAATAGACTCCTATCTTTGCTTAAAGCTCTGTAAATTGAGCCTATTGCCCGTGCATGTGCATATTTACTATAACAGGTCTCAGCCACCGCTATTGCATGGTGGTTCAATAAACACAAATCTTTGGATCAGCCTAGAAGCAGGGAAAAGCAATTATAATTAGGGCAGAGTTTTAATTTTCTTGCCTAGGTTGATTTAGGGGCCTGCCACAGACATAAGACCATAACCTGATCTGGCCAAAAATGCACAGTTCAGTGAGTGTCATAGTGATGGAGATTTACTAAAAGTGATGCAGTCAGAATCTGGTGCAGCTGTGCAAGGTAGTCAATCAGTTTCTAACTTCAGCTTGTTCAATTAATCTTTGACAATAAAACATGGATGCAGAGCTGCACCAGATCTTACACCATGCAGTTTTAGTAAAAAAAAAAAGAAAAAACATTGTGTCTAGGAGTTGCCAAGACCTTCAATCTGTCTACAGCAGTGTTTCTCAACCAGAGTGCTGTACCCTTTGGGTTCTCACGGGGTGCCACAAGAACAAGACCCAGTTTCCCCTGATCAGAGATGGATGAGGACTCTGATGTGATGGTGATACTCTGATGTTATGGGGGGACTCTGTGGTAATGGGGGGCACAGATGTAAGAAAACCTCTGACATGATGAAGGCCTCTCACATGAAGAAGAAACTCTGATGTGAAGGAAGGGGGCTCTGATGTGATGGTGGGACCTATGATGTGAACAGGGGCTTTTGAAGTGAAGATGATTTTATTAAGGGGGTTGTGTGCATAATCCCAGGCTCAGGTTTCCTATTGACAAGTAATTAATATTAATACCAATATTATTAAAGAACAAAGGAAAGGATCAAAGTAAGGCCCTCAAATAAAAACATTCCCATTCATTTGCTTTCCAAATGGATATCTCTCATCCTCGAAATTTTGTCACAGCTAATATACATTTCAGTGTTTAAAGTGTACCTGCAATCTCCTAAAAAAAAAAAAAAAAAAAAAAAAAAAAAAAGCGACACCAACACTGTACCACAGGCACAGGCTTCCAGGCACAGGCACAGGCTTCCACATTGCCAGGAAAAGTCACTTTCAATATGATGATGGAGCCTGCTAAAGATCCTTTACAATTACCAACATTCTTAGGCCTCATGGACACTGCAAGTTTTTACGGCTGTTGTTTTTTGGTTTCAGGCGTTTTTTTCTGCAGCCAGTAAACTCCCCAGCATGTTATCCTATGTGTGCATGCACACATAGGCTTTTATCAGCGTTTTTTGGTAGGGGGTTTTTTTGGCTGGAAAAAAAACACAGAACTAGTGGGTATTAGGAGGAGTTTTTTTAGCTGTAAAAATGCTATAACTCTGATAAGAGCTGAAAAATGCTGAATAACACTGAAAAACGTGGCTATTCTGCATTTATCAGCATTTTTGAGCCATGAGCTTTTGTGGGAGTATAGTTTTGCAAAAAAAAAAAAAAAAAAGCCAAAAAACTCTACAGCTAAGAAACGCTAAAAAACGCTGAAAAGTGCTACTGCAAAAACGCTGCAAAATTCATTCTACAGCTGACGCTACTGGTGTTTTCATAACGTCCAGTGTGCATGAAACCTTTAAACAGTTAACAACCGCGCCATAGCCGAATGACAGCTACAGTGCAGCTTGATAACTCTGGGAGGGCGTATTATGACGTCCTCCCCGAACCTTGCTCTGGGGCGCACACCCGCACACCCTGGGAATATCAGTGACCGCTGGGTCCGATGATGTGGTTAAATGATGGAGCGATCAGTTGTAAACAAGCTGGGGCATTCCCACCTTAACTCTTCCCCTCTCCGTACTGATTGGTACAGTGCGAGGGGAGAGGGGAGAGATCGGGTGCAGCAGCACTGTGGGCTGGATCTGTAGTGCCCACAGTATTGATCTCTGCCAATTCCTGCACTAATCCCCATTCATACTCAGCCATCCTATCCATACTCGACCATGCCATCCATACTCAGCGATCCACATCCATACTCAGCCATCCCATCCATACTCAGCCACCCCCATCCATACTCAACCATCCCCATCCATACTCAGCCATCCCATCCATACCCAGCCATTCCCATCCATCCCCATCCACACTCAGCCATCCCCATCCATACTCAACCATCCCCATTCATACTCAGCCATCCCCATCCATACTCAGCCATCCCCATCCATACTCAGCCATCCCATTCATACTCAGCCATCCCATTCATACTTAGCCATTCTCATCCATACTCAGCCATCCCCATCCATACTCAGCCATCCCCATCTATACTCAGCCATCTCATCCATATCAGCCATTCACATCCATACTCAGCCTTCCCTACCATACTCAGCCATCCCCATCCATACTCTGCCATCCCATCTATACTCAGCCATCCCCATCCATGCTCAGCCATCCCCATCCTCACTCAGCCTTCTCCATCCATGCTCATCCATCCCCATCCATGGCTCATCCATCCCCATCCATACTCATCCATCCCCATCCATTGCAGCCATCCCCATCCACAGCTCAACCATCCACATCCAGAGCTCTTCCATCCCCATCCACAGCTTATCCATCCCCATCCATGCTCAGCAATCTCCATCCACAGCCCATCCATCCCCATTCATGTTCATCCATGCCACATCAGTTCTCATTCGTGGCACTACAGTGCCCATCAGTGCCACTACAATGCCTCACAAAAGTGTAATAGGTAGTCAAATTAGATTTAAAATGTATGCCTCCAGAACGCCTGATGGTGCTCCCTGCATGTTGGGCCTCTGTATGTGGCCAGGCTGTGTAAAAGTCTCACACATGTGGTATCACCATACCGAGGAGGAGTAGCAGAATGTGTTTTGGGGTGTAAATTGTGGTATGCATATGCCCTATGTGAGAAATAACCTGTTAATATGACAATTTTGTGGGAAAAAAATCCTAATTTTGGGAAGAATTGTGGGAAAAAACGACAACTTCAAAAAACTCACCATGCATCTTACTAAATACTTTGGAATGTCTACTTTGGAATGTCTACTTTCCACATTATAGAGAGAAAAGTTCAAAATTCCAGTGCCAGGGACTATAAATAAACCATGACAGGGACATAGGAATGACTAATGGTGGCCTTCATATAAAAATTCTGGTTGCCTGGCAGTTATGCCGACCCACTAAAATGATTGGAGTCAGAAAGGGGACTGATTCTTCACTTTCGGGTGCGGGGGAGTAATCTGGAGTGCTTCTGTTTCTTATAATTAAACTACCGGCCTCTGGGGGGGGGTGACCCCTCATCAATGTCTATGGCCATCCATATACATGTCTACATATGGGGGGGTGGCCCTTCATCAATGTCCATGGCCATCCCTATACATGTGTACATATGGTGGCCCCTCATCAATGGGAAAGAAGGATCCAACGAAAGGGTTTCAGTTATCTTGTATCTATCAATAGTTTTCAAAGAATTTCAGAACAGAAGGGGATTTTAATGGGGCCAAAACACACAAAAAAATATTTTGGTATAAAAACACCTTTATTGGAGTCCAAAATTTTAAAAGAAAGGGGGGCCAATGAATGTTTTCCACATTTCATAAAAACAATTCAGTGCACATGTACAATATACACCTATAGTAGCTACTGTAACGAGCGTGATGCTTGTTGCTCAACATTAGGGATGAGCCGAACACCCCCCGGTTCGGTTCGCAGCAGAACAGGCACAAAATTTGTGCGAACACCGTTAAATTCTATGGGACACGAATGTGAAAAATCAAAAGTGCTCATTTTAAAGGCTTATATGCAAGTTATTGCCATAAAAAAGTGTTTGGGGACCCGGGTCCTGCCCCAGGGGACATGTATTAATGCAAAAAAAGTTTTAAAAACTGATGTTTTTTCGGGAGTGGCGATTTTAATAATGCTTAAAGTGAAACAATAAAAATGAAATATTCCTTTAACTATCTTGCCTGGGGGGGGGTCTCCTTAATCCGCCTGTAAAGTAGGGCATCTTTGTGATGTGTTTTACTATGCCACAGCAAAATGACATTTCTAAAGGAAAACATTTTTTTAAAACTACTCGCGGCTGTAATGTATTGTCGGATCGCAGCAATATAGATAAAAATCATTGAAAAAAATGGCGTGAGTCCCCCCCAGTCCATTACCAGGCCCTTTGGGTCTGGTATGAATATTAAGGGGAACCCCGCTCCAAAATTTAAAAAAAAATGGCATGGGGGTCCCCCCAAAATCCATACCAGACCCTTATCCGAGCATGCAACCTGGCAGGCCGCAGGAAAAGGGGGGACAAGAGAGCGCCCCCCCTCCTGAATTGTACCAGGCCACATGCCCTCAACATGGGGAGGGTGCTTTGGGGTCCCCCCAAAACACCTTGTCCCCGCATTGATGGGGACAAGGGCCTCTTCCCCACAACCCTTGCTGGGTGGTTGTGGGGGTCTGCGGGCAGGGGGACATATCGGAATCTGGAAATACATTGTACCCTACTCATTCACCAAAATAAGTGTCAAAAAATTAAAAATAACAGGAGACAGTTTTGGACAAGTCCTTTATTTTAAAAAGTTTCCCCCGATGTCCATTCATCTTCAATCACAGTGTACAAAAAAACTGAAAAACTCCGCCTCGATGGGAGGCGTCCCTGCAACTGCTGTCTTTTCACTTTGACAGCTCTTATATAGCTGAGGAGGGGCCACCCCTTCTGGTGTCATGTGACGGCACGTGTTGTCAGAGGGGGCGGGATCATCCATTTACGTCCCCGCCCTCACCTAAATAACAGCTGTCAAAAAGGCTGCAGTCGCAGGGACACCTCCCATCGAGGCAGAGTTTTTCCGTTTTTTTTTTCTAGAGAACGTCGGACGCTGTGATTTGAAGATGAATGGACATCGTGGGACACTTTTTTTTATAAAGGACTTGTCCAAAACTGTCTGCTGTAATTTTTACTTTTTTGAAACTTTTTTGGTGAATGGGTAGGAGTACAATGTACCCGATACCCATTCACATATGGGGGGGCCGGGTTCTGGGGGCCCCCTTGTTGAGGGCATGTGGCCTGGTATGGTTCAGGAGGGGGGCCGCTTTCTTGTCCCCCCTTGTCCCTCGACTCGAACACCCAATGTTCGAGTCCAACTTACGTTTGACTCGAACCGCGGGCTCTTCCCTACTCGACATTTCACTTTTTATTTAACACACACACACTTTAACCCTTTCACTGCCAAATCATTTTTTCCCCATTGCTCCTTCACAGGTTAAATTATAAATAAAGGGAAAATGTTTTTATTGTTAGTGTTGGATGGAGTGGAGAGGGATTAGAACCCCTGTCAGGTTTTTATAGCTGTCTGCATCCCCTTTAGGGAGATTCATTCTCTCTATTTACCATTTCCAACAAAAGTGAAATAAAATCACACATTTTGGGTTGTCACCAGAACAGGAATTAGAGGGGAAATCTTCCAATGGGGACACTAGTTCTGGTGACACCAGGGATGATGTCACTTTGGGGGATTTCTCTCACTTTTTTGGGCTATGGGAAAGGAAATGAAGGCAGGAAACCTGCAGGTATCTAAAACAGAGAAGAGGAGTCTGAAGAGCCAATCCAACAGGCAGGCCATGTGATAATGATCAGTCAGTACAGGAGACATTGCAGCCGTGCTCAGTCACAAAGTCCTTATCAACTGTAGCTTTATCTATTTCCATCCTGTATATTGTACAGTCACATCAGTCCCTGCCCCCATGGAGCTTACAATCTAAGGTCCCTAACTCACATACACATACTAGGGCCAATTATCCTCCCAGCATGTCTTTGTAGTGCGGGAGGAAACTGGAGTACAAAGAGGAAACCCACACAGTCACAGGGAGAACATGCAAACTCCATGCAGGTAGTGCTGTGGTTGGGAACTGAACTGATGACCCCGGTGCTGCCAGGCAGAAGAGCTAACCACTTGTTTCCTCTAACTTCTGGTGGAGCAGCTGAGCAGCTGCTTGTTGTATGTTTCTGTGCAATGTAACAGCCCCTATGCTCCACTGCATGTGGATTAAGCTAGACTCGTAGAAACATCTTAGTTTGCCAAAGCCAAGCAGTTACTCATTGGGTCATTTTTATTTTTTAAATGTAATTTTATTAAAAAGCCAAAACAGAGAAATGAGAGTGAAAAGAGAATAGTTTCTATATTGTCAGAGAGGGAAGATGATGAGAGAAACGATGGTGCTGGTTGAACTACTTGGAGGATTTGGAGGATTTTAATGGATATAAATCGGCTGATGGAGCTGATGCCGGTCTGGGCACTGGAATGTGGAAGCATATAGATTGTGGGAGGAGATTTAAAGGGGATTTATTAATAAAAATGTGTTGTATGATTACTTTGTCATTTCCTTTTTGGGTGAGGGGAGAATAAATCTATTGGATGAAGAAATGCTGATTTGGTGGTTTTTGGTTATAGAATAACGTGTGATTGGCCCAGAGGGCCTCGGGGTTCTGGGGAGGACATAAGCAACATCACTGGCAGTGGAGCACTTTTTGTATTGAATTTTAAGACCCCTTTCACACTGAGGCAATTTTCAGGTGCTTTTGAGCTAAAAAGAGCGCCTGTAAAGTGCCTGAAAAACGACTCCCCTGCAGTCTCAGTGTGAAAGCCCGAGTGCTTTCACACTGAGGCGGTGCGCTGGCAGGACGTTAAAAAAACTCCTGCAAGCAGCATCTTTGGAGCTGTGAAGGAGCAGTGTATTCACCACTCCTAAAGCGCCCCTGCCCATTGAAATGAATGGGCAGTGCCGCCGAACCACCGGCAAAGCACCCCTGCAGTGCCGCTTTGCGGGTTGTTTTGACCCTTTTTCGCCCATTAGCGGGGGTTAAAAGCGCCCGCTAGCGGCCGAAAACCTCTGCAAAAACTATGGTAAATCGCCGCTAAAAATCACTGATGCCCCAGTGTGAAAGCAGCCTAAGGATCACTTCTATAAAAGCACGGGGGATGGGATTAAGTTTGATAAGTGCAATAACATGGAATTTTGTGGATGGACATTTTCAAGGACTGTTTTTATTTGTTTTTGTTTTTGTTTCACATGTTTTTCACAAATATGGATATTGATTTAATGACTTAATGCATGGTGTTGTATCACATGTTTTATCTTCATATGTCTTTCACAAATGTGGATATTTATGAATTATACCCCTTTCACATTGAGGCAGTTTTCAGGCATTTAAGCGTTAGAAATATCAGCTGTAAAGCGCCTGAAATCCGTTCCCATTCACTGCAGTGTGTTCTTTCACACTGGGGTGGTGTGCTTGCGGGACGTTAGAAAAAGTCGTGCAAGCAGCATCTTGGAGGGGGGGGGGTTGGGAGCGCTATTAATAAATCTCCCAAAAAGCCCCCGCCCATTCAAATGAATGGGTCGCGCTTTAAAAGCTCCGCAAAATGGGTCTTTTTTTTTAAGATCATGTTGTCACACAAACCAACCCCGCTAGCGACCGAAAAGTGCAGCTGAATCACTGCAAAAACTACTGGCGCTTTAGCACTGTTTTAGCTGTGCTTTAGTGTGAAAGGGGTCTTATTGTATGGTGGTGAATCATATATAAATGACACCAACTAGATATTGTTGGTAATATAGATCAGCAGTTAGTAGTGAGGAGGATTAGCGCCTAGTTTATTTTGCTTTTTTATTAATATATTTATGCCGGTTGCTATGACAACAGCGTTGTTTACCTTTTAGCTGATATCTCATGTAGAGGGCCCTTATGTTTCCTTCTAAATCTAAACAACCTTGTTGTCACAGCAACCATTTTTTATTTTATTTATTTATTATAAATTATTTATTTATTTATTTATTTTTTACTTGTTTACAAACCTAAAAAGGTTTGTCAGCTAAAAGGTAAACAACCTTGATGCCATAGCAACCGGTTTGTTTACAAATCTGAGCTGTAAAACAGACAGCAGGAGGATGTGTTTTTTACAGCTCAGGTTTGCAAACAAGTAAACAAAATGGTTGCTGTGGCAACAGTGTTATTCACCTTTCTAGCTGATATCTCATGTAGGGGGCCCTTATGTTTTTTTTCCATATCTAAACAACCTTGTTGCCACAGCAACCGTGTGCTTACTTGTTTACACATCTGAGCTGTAAAATAGAAAGCAGGAGGATGTCTTTTTACAGCTCAGGTTTGTAAACAAGTAAACAAAATGGTTGCTGTGGCAACAGTGTTGTTTACCTTTTTAGCTGAGAGCTCATGTATAGGGCCCTCTGTTTTCTAGAACAGTGAAGAAATTAGAGTGTTTGCTATGAGGGTAGTGGGGGTGTCTTGTAAAGCCCCTGGATTGTTTATTATAGGAAACCTGTAAGGGGAGAATACAGAGACTGAATATACTCGTTGCCTGGCTGTTAGTCTGATCCATTGCTTTCTGTCCATAGCAATAGCAGCCTACATATTTATGTATGGGTTTCCTTGTAACCATTTGGGGGAATCCTAGTGGTCCCCCGAAAACATTCATCCCTCTAATCAAATATTTATTATTTTTTAGCAATAACATGGTGTAGGCGGATTTCTGCCAGTCAAAGGCTGTGTCACAGCCCTCCAGCCTGTGTCTTAGAATAACAGGGCAGTGAAGCCTCCATCAATCAATATGTAATATCCCACCCCTATTGTGTTTAGATGGTTAGTGTGCATGGAGGAGGAGGGAGGGAGTGGGCTGTCATTTACCACTGTGTATATTCCCACATGTGTGACTCTATAATCACATGGGCTGCTCAGATGTGATAGGGAGAAAATGCTCAGCATAGAAACACACTGAAAACTGAGCATGTGCAGAGCTGCCAACTCTGCAAAATCCATAGCTGAATTGGGGACATGAACAGAAGGTGGAGCCAGAGAGCAGAAGGGTCAACCAGTTTTTTTTCAGAATACAGAAAACAAATTGAAGTGACTGAGTAAGTATGAACAGCATATAATACGGCATTATTGTTAGTTATTTATGATGTGGGTTTAATGACACTTTTATGCCGTGTACACACGATTGCACATTCCGACAACAAAATCCATAGTTTTTTTCGACGGATGTTGGCTCAAACTTGTCTTGCATACACACGGTCACACAAAGTTGGTCGGAATTTGCAAACGTCAAGAACGCGGTGACGTACAACACGTACAACGGCACTAGAAAGAGGAAGTTCAATACCAAGTGCGCCACCCTGCCTCGTGCTTTTCTGATCGTTACTGCTCTTCAGTTTGTGCTTGTGGGTTCGCATTTATATTACGTATTTGATTTTCAGAGTGTTCTTGTCCGCTCGTTTCTGATTTCCAGCTCCGACCTTTCTGTTTTTCAGTGCTTTCTGTTAGTTCGTTCTGACCAGCCAACCGTTTTGAAGCCATGAGGACCCACACCCCGGACCAATGGGTTTATAACTACCATCTGGCCAGAGCCAGAAGAGTGGTGGAGAACACTTTCGGGATAATGGCCAGCCGGTTCTGCCTATTCCTCACGCCAATCAAAATGGCATTCCTTACGCCAATCAACATATAATCCTTGCATGCTGCATTCTACACAACTATTTAAGGAGAAATTCAATAACCTCAGTTGGGCCTGAGGCCGGACTTCAAGAAGAAACCCTGACGGCGCTTGCAGCTGGCTGTCCTGGCCTGCCCCCCCAAAGTGCCCGCAAAGTAAGACAGAAGTATGTCGAGTACTTTGCGGGTAGGGGGGCCATTGATATGGCAGAAACTGTTTAAGAAACATTTTATCCTATATTTTTGAACTTAAACTGAAAGAAGATTTCCTTTGATTTACTGCCTGGGTTTCTTTTAGCTGTCTCCTAGGTTCTCCAATGGGCTTTTCTTTTTGGACATTTTCTTCAATAGTGCAAACGTAATTTATTTGATACATGAGGTGACAATCTCTTCTTCAGCAAACTATTATTATGTTGTGGGTCTGCTACACACACCTTGTTTTTGTTGGTAATGTATGTAATGCATTACTGAGAAAAATATTCATAATTTTCAGCACCATGAATGAATTTTGGGGTGTCATGAAAATGGCGTGATTGTGGCAAAATATAAAGCACTGTGGGAGTTATTTACTAGGGAAAGTGTACTAGGGGAAGTGTACTAAGGAAATTCCACTTTGCACTCCAAATGCACTGCAAAAGTGCACTTGAAACTGCACTGAAAGTGCAGTTGTAGTGCAAAGTGGATTTGCCTTTAGTAACTAACCCCCATTGTCACTATAAAAACCAACTTACTACTAAAATTGCTATTGAGCATTGAAAGAAAAAGCCACACATTGTTGAGTAGAAAACATTTTACTCAAAGCACATACACATGTGCGTTAGAAAAGGGTTTTTAGAACAAACCAACATCTTTGGTGTATAACTTTTTTTTTCACATTGTAAATATCCCTTTTTGGGTTAAACATGTTTCAGGCATGTTTCAAACCATAACATACACAACTCAGGAACTTCCAATGTCCAGACTGTGTTGGTATTGCCTTCATCAGATGGGATGATGTCATCCCTGTAAAAAAACAAATTTTGAAGATGCACACAAATTGTAATTCAAACTGGGGATTTCCCTCCTGAGCCCATGCCTAATGTCAACATGTGCTAGCTCCCATCATAGGGGATCAATGGACGTGTTTTGGGGGTGCAACTCCTTCCTCTCACCTAACTGAGTTGTGAGGAAAGAGTTGCACCCACAAAACCCGTACATTGATATCCCGTGATGGCAGATAGCACATGTTGACACACCGTGTGCATCTTCAAAATTTAGCTATTAAAATACTTTATAAATTTGTTTTCAAAGCAAAAATACACAAGAAAACAGTACAATTTTTGTGTGTTATATATTTGCCTAAAACATTAATTATGTTCTTCATTTTTTGTTGAACCTCATTGATGTTTTCCTTTATATTCTCTAAATCACGATTGCACCCCATTCTCTCCCCGATGAGGATCTGGGCACTTTCACTTATGAAATGAGATTCTTCTTCCACAACATCCATATAACCTAAAATAAAAAAAACACACCATGTATTATAAATATGCAGGCATACATCTATTACCTGAAGCTGTGGTCTCAGACACTCACCTGTTGTGGTGACAATTTCCCCCACTTCATAAACGTCTCCCTCCTCATCCTCTGTTTGTAGTTTTGGGATTTCCCCTTCTTTAGGAGGTGGGAGGTCCCTGGTGTCCTCAGATGTCCTGAGTCTTTTCTCCCCTATGTGAATAACAAAAAGGTATATTTGAGGGCAGAAATAGGAATATGAAACATTGCTTGGAAGTGTCGTACAATTGTCTGTTTTGGCAGAGTTCCAAGCTGAAAAACAATTGATTTGCTTTCTAAAGCTGGAATACTTCCATTTTTTGGTAAAGTATCACACATGGAGACACCCCTAGTATCCACTGGAGCACCTGTGTAGGACACCCTAAAAAGTTTGTTCTGGTGTCCCACACTAGTGCTCCTGTGTCCAGATGTGTAAACAGCTGCTGAGTGTCCTCTCCTTACACTGAATCAAGTTTGCATTTCATTCTAGTTACAAACCCATCTAGACAACAAACTTCTTTTAATACAAATAGGCCTGAACAAATGTAGTTAACCTGTATTTGCCAAAAACATCTTATAAGTGGGCGAACGAACAATGTTTCCTATGACCAATTACTGTGCCCACGAACATGAAAGTTGCCATTTTAAACTGTACAACAGTAAAGAAAAGCACATGGAGCAGCATGCAAGTAATAATAATAATAGAAACACAGGACAAATACTTACTTTTTAGAAGCAGTTTCCTGATCCTTCTGTACTGATCCTGGTCCCTCATTTGAGGTCTGACCATCGTTTCCTAAGTTGATCCTTGGATCGCGGTACCCCAAAATTCCTGTGCAGACTCTTCACAACTTTAGCCATGATATTGGCCTTTCTCACATTTTGGTTTGGGTAAGGTCCATACTTCCCATCATAGTGGGCCCTCTTGAAGATGTCCACCGTCTCCATTAGGGATGAGCCGAACACCCCCCCGGTTCGGTTCGGTTCGCACCAGAACCTGTGAACAGACCGAAAATTCACACGAACGTTAGAACCCCATTGACGTCTATGGGACTCGAACGTTCGAAATCAAAAGTGCTCATTTTAAAGGCTAATTTGCATGGTATTGTCCTAAAAAGGGTTTGGGGACCCAGGTCCTGCCCCAGGGGACATGTATCAATGTAAAAAAAAACTTTTAAAAACGGCCGTTTTTTCTGGAGCAGTGATTTTAATGATGCTTAAAGTAAAAAAAAAAAAAGTGAAATATTCCTTTAAATATCGTACCTGGGGGGTGTCTATAGTATGCCTATAAAGTGGCGCGTGTTTCCCGTGCTTAGAACGGTCCCTGCACAAAATGTCATTTTTAAAGGAAAAAAAGTCATTTAAAATTGCTTGCGGCTTTAATGTAATGAAATATTACAATATGGATGAAAATCAGTGAGACAAACGGCATGGGTACCCCCCAGTCCATTACCAGGCCCTTTGGGTCTTGTATGGATATTAAGGGGAACCCCGCACCCAAATTAAAAAAAGGAAACACCAGTATACAGGCTCTGTACTCTGAACAGCAGTATACAGCCAGTGCAAACAAGATAGGGACTGTAGGTTTGTTGTTAAGTAGAATCTGTTTGTAATTTTGAACTGGTACATTTTTAACGTGTTTAGCTCCAGCCAAAAAATCTATTTTAAGCTTTTTGGAAAACATAGGGAAGGGTTATCACCCCTGTGACATTTGTTTTGCTGCCTGTGCTCCTCTTTAAAAGATTTCACCTCACTTTTTGTCCCAATGACAAATGTTTTTTGAAAATTTGGTTTTTTTTGTGAAACAAAGATTGGTGATAAAGCATCAGTGGAAAGGAGAAATGTTTTTCCCATATTAACTCTTACAGGAGAGAATTTCCCTTCCTAGGGGTAGATTTCATCTCATTTCCTGTTGTCTCCTTCTGTTTGCAAGTAGGAGTCGTTTGTAAGTTGGATGTTTAAAAGTAGGGGCCTGCCCTATATACTCAGCAGAAATTTGGGCCTTAGGTGTTTTTGTGGCCACAACACTGTAAGCCCTCACAGGGCCCTGCTGTGAAATATTAGATCAAGAATTGTAATTACATGCCCAACAGGGGCAGAAAAATTGGGCTTTTGGTGGTGGTGGTGCTGGTGCTACAACATTGTAAGTCCTCACTCGCTCTTGGTGGGCGCAGAAACGGGCCCTGCTCTGAAATATTAGATCGAGAATTGTAATTATATGCCCCTGTTGAACAGGGGCTGAAAAATTGGGCCTTAGGCACTGGTGCTGGTGCCACAACACTGCAACCCCTCACAGATACTCTATTCGGAATGCAGGAACGAGCCCTGCTGCAAAGTATTGCATCAAAAATTGTAATTACACGCCCCTGTTAGACAAGGGCTGAAAAATTGGGCCTTAGGCACTGGTGCTGGTGCCACAACACTGCAACCCCTCACAGATACTCTAGTTGGAACGCAGGAACGAGCCCTGCTGCAAAGTATTGCATCAAAAATTGTAATTACACGCCCCTGTTGAACAGGGGCTGAAAAATTGGGCCTTAGGTACTGGTGGCGGCGCCCAGAACCAAAAATGTTCTTACAAGCTATCAGCGTGATCATTGAGGAGGAAGAGGATAATTACTCAGGATAGTCACTCAGCATCAGCATAGGCAGTCTTTGAAGGGATCTGAGACTTCAAAAAAAATTATTCGGTTACATCAGCATCAGGTGCTTGGTAGCTGGTGGTGATCCAAGACTGATTCATTTTTATGAAGGTCAGTCGATCGACCGAGTCGGTGGACAGACGCACCCTGTGATCGGTTACAAAGCCTCCAGCAGCACTGAATGTGCGTTCTGAAAGAACGCTGGACGCAGGACAGGCCAGTAGCTCAATTGCATACTGTGCAAGCTCTGGCCAGTGATCCATCCTCAAGACCCAGTAACCCAGAGGATTTTTGGTGGGAAAGATGTCCAAGTCAGATCTTGCCCCTAGGTATTCCTGCACCATGTAAAACAGACGCTGGCGATGGTTGCTGGAACTGATCATACCTTGGGGCTGTGGACTAAAATATTGTCTGAACGCATCGGTCAGATGGCCACCTTCTCCACCGCTCCTTCTTTAACTGACCGAAGCCTCAGCAACACGTTGTCCAGAAACAGGAGTTTGTAACCTCCCAGTCTCTGGGAACGCGTTGCAAAGACCTTTCTGCAAGGCCTCCTGAAGATGTTTCATCCTCTGCGATGGCAAGATAAGGTCCGCAACCTTACCCTTGTAATGTGGATCAAGGAGGGTTGCCAGCCAGTATTGGTCCTTCCCCTTGATACCACGAATACGAGGATCCTTACGCAGGCTTTGCAGGATCAGGGAGGCCATGCAGCGTAGGTTTGCTGAGGCATTCGGTCCGGAGTCCTCTGGGTCACTAAGGATGACATGGTCCGCAGCTACCTCCTCCCAGCCACGTACAAGTCCATGTGTTTCTTGGGACTGATCCCTTAAAGACTGCTGCTGATGCTGAGTGCCAGGCTCCACCTCCATACTGACACAATCCTCCTTCTCCTCCTCGTCCTCTTCCTGTGTGATCGGCGGGCACGCAGGAACACTGTCTGGATAAAGGGGGCCTTGAGAGCTAAGGAAGTCCTCCTCTTCCTGCCTCTGCTCTGCCTCAAGTGCCCTGTCCATTATTCCATGCAGCGTGTGCTCCAACAGGTGGACAAGGGGGACAGTGTCACTGATGGATGCACTGTCACTGCTCACCATCCTCGTGGCCTCCTCAAATGGTGACAGGACAGTGCATGCATCCCTGATCATGGCCCACTGGCGTGGGGAAAAAATACCAAGCTCCCCTGACCCTGTCCTGGTGCCATAGTCGCACAGGTACTCATTGATGGCCCTCTGCTGCGTGTGCAGCTGCTGCAGCATGGCCAACGTTGAATTCCACCTGGTGGGCATGTCACAGATTAGGCGGTTCTTGGGCAGGTTAAACTCCTTTTGGAGGTCTGCCAGCCGAGCACTGGCATTATATGACTGGCGGAAATGCACACAGACTTTCCTGGCCTGCCTCAGGACATCCTGTAAGCCTGGGTACCTGCCCAAGAACCGCTGCACCACCAAGTTAAGGACGTGAGCCAAACAGGGCACATGGGTCATTTGTCCCTGTTGGAGGGCAGAGAGGAGGTTGGTGCCATTGTCGCAAACCACCATTCCTGCCTTAAGTTGGCGTGGCGTCAACCACCTCTGAACCTGCCGCTGCAGAGCTGACAGAACCTCTGCCCCAGTGTGGCTCCTGTCCCCCAAGCACAGCAGCTCAAGCACCGCATGGCATCTTTTGGCCTGCATACTTGCGTAGCCCCTTGAACGGCTACGGAGCACCGCTGGTTCCGAGGACAAAGCACAGGAAGAGGCCATGGAGGAAGAAGAAGAGGATGGGGTGGAGGAGACAGGTGTGTGACAATCATTAGTAGTGGCATTTTGGAGGCGTGGTGGCAGAACAACCTCCAACACTACTGCACCTTGTCCTGCATCCTTCCCAGCTGCCAGCAGAGTCACCCAATGCACGGTGAAACTTAGGTAACGTCCCTGTCCATGCCTGCTGGACCATGAGTCAGCGGTAATATGCACCTTACCGCTGACCGCCCTGTCCAGCGAGGCATGGACGTTGCCTTCCACATGCCGGTAGAGAGCCGTAATCGACTTCTATGAGAAAAAGTGGCGTTTGGGTACCTGCCACTGAGGAACCGCACATTCCACAAACTCACGAAAGGGGGCAGAGTCTACCAACTGAAAAGGCAGCAGTTGAAGTGCTAGCAATTTTGCCAAGCTAGCATTCAACCGCTGGGCATGTGAATGGCTGGGAGCGAACTTCTTTCGGCGGTGCAGCAGCTGGGGCAGGGAAATTTGCCTGGTACAATCTGGCGTCGGTGTACCGAAAGCAGATTGCCCACAAGTACTTGGCTGTGACACACCTAATTCTACACCTTCATTCCTCTCAGTGCAGGTCTCAGAGAGGACTGAAGGTATAGTGGGGTTGGAGATCTCAGCTGATGAGGAGCAAGGAGAGGTCCTCTTTGTTCTTTGGTGTGGGTCTTTTAGATACGCTTGCCAACGAACTGCATGGCAGGTCAACATATGTCTGGTCAAGCATGTGGTGCCCAAGCGGGAGATGTTTTGGGAACGCGAGATACGCTTGAGACATTTGTTGCAAATAGCAGCGGTGCGATCTGATGCACTCGTCTCAAAAAAGGCCCACACCAAAGAACTTTTGGAATAACGTGCAGAGACAGCAGCGCCCTGCACATGCGGAGCTTTGGGGTGTGATGCAGTCAGTGTGCTGCCATTAGGCTGGCCCCTGGAGGGCATCCTGCCTCGTTGGTGATGTGCCTCCTCCTCCTCCTCCTCCTCTCTCCTATCAGGCACCCACGTTGAGTCAGTGACCTCATCATCCCCTCCCTCCTCATCACTGGAGCAAACCTGGCAGTATGCTGCAGCAGGGGGAGCATGACTGCCAGATTGCTGTCCTTCTTGGGCACCCCCTCTGTCCGTGCTCACGTTACTGCCTTCATCTAGCACGGTATCATCATCAGAGCCTTCTAAACACTGGGCATCCTCCTGAAGCATATACCCATCACTGTGGTCAAACAGTTCGAGGGACTCCTCAGGAGGACATGGTGGGGCTAGGGAAGGAGTCACTGATGCCATTGACCTGAGGGAAGAGGCCGCATTGGCAGCTGCTTTGCCAGACAAAGTACCCTGAGCATGGGTGAGAGAGGATGAGGAGGATGAGGACGGCTTGGTTATCCACTCGACCAAATCTTCCGCATGTTGCGGCTCAACACGGCCAACTGCCGAAAAAAAGGCCAAGCGTGTCCCACGGCCACGTGCTGATGAGGATGCACCGTCTCCACGACCAGCAATGTTGCCTCTAGACACAGAGCCTGCTTGCCCTCTTTTATTGGCTTGTGACTGTCTGCCTCTCCTTGTTGGCCTTTCAGACATACTAATGGCCTGTAGCTGCACTAAGCTGGGATATATATATATATATATATATATATATACAGTATATATACTGATACTGCAGCTAGCAAAATCAACTGCCTGCCTGTAGTATGAGAACACGACCAACCTTCTACAGGTAGCTTTAGCTGAACACTGTGCAGAGCTCGCAAAAAACTAACTTGTAGTTTTAGCTGAACACTGGGAGGAGGACGCACTACACTAACTTGTAGCTTTAGCTGAACACTGTTCAGAGGGCGCACTACACTAACTTGTAGCTTTAGCTGAACACTGTGCAGAGGTCGCGCTACACTAACTTGTAGTTTTAGCTGAACACTGTGAGGAGGACGCACTACACTAACTTATAGCTTTAGCTGAACACTGAGGAGGACGCACTACCCTAACTTGTAGCTTTAGCTGAACACTGTGCAGAGGTCACACTAAACTAACTTGTAGCTTTAGCTGAACACTGTAAGGAGGACGCACTACACTAACTTGTAGCTTTAGCTGAACACTGTGCAGAGGGCGCACTACACTAACTTGTAGTTTTACTGAACACTGTGAGAAGGACGCGCTACACTAACTTGTAGCTTTAGCTTCACACTGTGCAGAGGTCGCACTACACTAACTTGTAGTTTTAGCTGAACACTGTGAGGAGGACGCACTACACTAACTTGTAGCTTTAGCTGAAAACTGTGCAGAGGTCACACTAAACTAACTTGTAGCTTTAGCTGAACACTGTGAGGAGGACGCACTACACTAACTTATAGCTTTAACTGAACACTGTGCAGAGGTTGCACTACACTAACTTGTAGTTTTAGCTGAACACTGTTCAGAGGACACACTACACTAACTTGTAGCTTTAGCTGAACACTGTGCAGAGGTCGCACTACACTAACTTGTAGTTTTAGCTGAACACTGTGAGGAGGACGCACTACACTAACTTGTAGCTTTAGCTGAAAACTGTGCAGAGGTCACACTAAACTAACTTGCAGCTTTAGCTGAACACTGTGAGGAGGACGCACTACACTAACTTATAGCTTTAACTGAACACTGTGCAGAGGTTGCACTACACTAACTTGTAGTTTTAGCTGAACACTGTTCAGAGGACACACTACACTAACTTGTAGCTTTAGCTGAACACTGTGCAGAGGTCGCACTACACTAACTTGTATTTTTAGCTGAACACTGTTCAGAGGACGCACTACACTAACTTGTAGCTTTAGCTGAACACTGTGCAGAGGTCGTACTACACTAACTTGTAGTTTTAGCTGAACACTGTTCAGAGGACGCACTACACTAACTTGTAGTTTTAGCTGAACACTGTGAGGAGGACACACTACACTAACTTGTAGCTTTAGCTGAACACTGTGCAGAGGTTGCACTACACTAACTTGTAGTTTAGCTGAACACTGTTCATAGGACGCACTACACTAACTTGTAGCTTTAGCTGAACACTGTGCAGAGGTCACACTAAACTAACTTGTAGCTTTAGCTGAACACTGTGAGGAGGACGCACTACACTAACTTGTAGTTTTAGCTGAACACTGTGCAGAGGTCACACTAAACTAACTTGTAGCTTTAACTGAACACTGTGAGGAGGACACACTACACTAACTGTAAATAGTCTAGCTGCCTGACTGTGGTACTAATAGGATCAAAAGAACACCAGCAATTTTCTTCATGTAGCTGTAAATACTGTAACAAGACAAGCCTGCCTGTCAGTAGGAAGATAACAGGAACGGATCTAGCTAAACTGAATACAGTGTATATATATATATATATATATATATATATACACAACACCTGGGATGCATATATATACACAATACACTGTAAGTGCAGCTAACTCACTGACTGTCCTGCCTAATCTAGCTAACTCAAATGAAATGACACTGTCTCTCTCTCTCTCTAAGCACGCCGGAACACACTACACAGGGCCGCCGTGCAGGCGGCCTTATATAGTGTGGGGCGTGTTCTAAACCCCCTGAGCCATAATTGGCCAAAGCCACCCTGGCTTTGGCCAAATACAGCTCTCTCTACTGACGGCGCTGTGATTGGCCAAGCATGCGGGTCATAGTGCATGCTTGGCCAATCATCAGCCAGCAATGCACTGCGATGCCGCAGTGAATTATGGGCCGTGACGCGCCACACGAATTTGGCGCGAATTGCCCATATCGTTCGCAATTCGGCGAATGATCGAACAGACGATGTTCGAGTCGAACATGGGTTCGACTCGAAGGCAAAGCTCATTTCTAGTCTCCATCATCTCTATAAAGGCCATAATTGAGGCCTTCAATAACCTCCAGGATCGGGACGTTTGTGGCTCCGGCCTTTCGTTGTTGCTGCTCTCCTCTGCATGCACCTGTTGTCTCTCCGCCATGTGCTCTCTCACTGCACCAAAAGAGAAGGGGCAGGGAATATGCTAGAAAGAATGTCAGGGGCGGGCGGAGTTTCACACATGCGCAATGTATATAAAGGGGGAATACGCGTGCGTCATACGTACGATCTGTGAGCAGAGGATGAAGTAACGGAAGCGACTGTCAGAGAACTCAAAGTGCTAGTGCCCGTCTCTGTGCAGCAGTGACGAACGGCCATGCGCAGCGTCCCCGACGGAGGCGAACGAGTTCTGGAGCGAACGTGCACACCCTCGCACCCGTATGAACGTGTGTGCGCACCCGCACACCCATACGAGCGTGTGTACGTTTTTACGCAGGCACATTCACGCCCACCAATCCCGGCGCACAGCGCCATATATATTCCAGTAGTCCTGGAACAGATTGTGCTCACTATTATAGGGACTCCTCAGGCCACCAATTTTGACTGTAAAATAGCTGATGTGTGCCCTGGGGTACAAAGGCTTCGCAAATTTCACCATATTCTCCAGTATTGCCTTTCTCTTTATTTTGTTATGACCCAGAATAAATGGCTATTTCTTTTTCACAAATACTTGCCTATGTGTTTTACTTCAAAAAGGACAGTTTGTTTGTGAGTAGGCAGGTACATTTCTTAAATACAATGTCAAATTAACAAGGAACACCAACCAACCCCCTTGAGGTTAAAAAATACAAGATAATATTGTGTTGTGGTCAGGGCAGGACTTAGGGTGGTGGGGGCCCCTGGGCTTGAGTCACTTTCAGGCCCTACCTTCTATACATTACCGTATTTATCGGCGTATAACACGCGCCGGCGTATAACACGCACAGTAAGTTTAGGAGGGAATTTTAAGGAAAAACACTTTTAGGAGGGAAGTTTAAGGAAAAAACTTACATTTAAATGCCCATTAAAGCAGCCTTGCACAGCATCCATCTGCAGCCTTGTCCAGTGTCATTGCAGTCTTGTCAGTGTAGCCTTGTCATTTGCAGCCTTGCCCCAGTGTCATTTGCAGCCTTGTCATTGCAGTCTTGAAGTTTAAAAATGGCGCCGCCGAGATACAGAGTCCTGTGTATCTCGGCAGCTCTCGGGTCCTCTCGGCGGCTCTCGGGTCCTCTAGCAGTCCCGAGCGGAGCCGAGAGTAGCTGAGTGTTTGGGTACAGCATCACACAACTGCGCAATTGTCAGTTAAATCGACGCAGTGCCGTATCACAAAAAAAATGATTGAAGTGCAATATTTCTATTATTACATTGTTATATAAAATAAAATAGTTCAACTCACCATAAGCAGAATCAGTCGGAGCCTGAGCGTGTCACTTGCCAACGTCACCTGCCTTCAGATGCGGATTGTCACTTGCCACACATTGCAAATTGTCACTTGCCACGTCACTTGTCAGCGGATGCAGGGTGTCACTTGTCAGCGGATGCAGGGTGTCACTTGTCAGCTGATGCAGGGTATCACTTGCCACCAGGTCGAAGGGGGCCCCGTCAGGTAGGATGTACGGGGGGCCCCATGATTTCAAAAATTCTGGGGGGCAGCACACTCCCGCCCGCTAGCAATCCCCTTTCGCCAGCACCGCTGCTTATTTCAAGGCGACCTATTGGGCTTGTGTACTCCCACTTCCTGGTAGCGGTGGAACACACCATAAGGCGGACGTGATGTAATCAGCCGGAAATGATGCAAGACATGGGAGGCAACGCGGCCATCATTTCTGGCTGATGACATCACGTCCGCCCTATGGTGCGTTCCACCGCTATCAGGAAGTGGAAGTAAACACAAGCCTGATTGCCGTGAAATAAGCAGCGGTACCAACTAAATGGGCTGGCTAGCGGGCAGGAGTTTGCCATGTATCCGGCCCTGCCCGCGGGCCCCCTATTGGACGGGGCCCATGGGCTTGAGCCCAGTCAAGCCCAATTGTAAGTCCAGCCCTGGTTCTGGTAACTTGACAAACAAAACGAGAAATAATATTATGGAGAGTACTAGAAAAAAAATAAAAAATGCAGATCTTGATAAAAAAAACAAAAACAAAAAAAAATTAGAAACATTATTATGGAGATCTGATGAACAACAAAATTAATATTATTCGTGAGATCACGAAAAATAATAAACAAATCGGTTTTTGAGAACTCTGTGTGAATATGAGCAGCAAAACAACTTCATTATTCTAGCATTATAAAGAAGAAGAGAATGCGCTGCATTAACCACTAGGCTACCGCCCACCGTCATATGACAACGGGACGAGCCAGCTCTTGTTCTGGGCGGACGTCATATGACGTGATCGCCCTCCCGAGCCACTAGGGGGCGTGACCGCCGCGTCGCTCGGGACCCGGTGCGCGTGCCCGGCGGCCGCGATGTCAGTAACAGAGCAGGACCGTGGATCTGTGTTTGTAAACACACAGATACACGTCCTGTCAGAGGAGAGGAGACCGATGGTGTGTCCCTTGTACAATAGGACACCGATCGGTCACCTCCCCCAGTCAGTCCCCTCCCCACAGTTAAAATCACCTTCCTAGGACACACATTAACCCCTCGATCGCCCCCTAGTGTTAACCCCTTCCCTGCCAGTCACATTTACACAGTAATCAATGCATTTTTATAGCACGGGTCGCTGTATAAATGTGAATGATCCCAAAAATGTGTGCAGTGTAGCATGACCGCGCAATTGTCATTCAAAGTGCGACAGCGCTGAAAACTGAAAAATGGCTTGGGCAGGAAGGGGGTGAAAGTGCCCTGTATTGAGGTGGTTAAACTATTTAAAAAATTGCAGCATGACGAATGTGCTATCTCCTTTATGAACAATAGTTTTACCAGACCGAGCGCTTCCGTCTCGTAATTTATCCTGAGCATGCGTGGCACTGTGTCGGAATTGTGTACACACGATCGGAATTTACGCGAACGGATTTTGTTGTCGGAAAATTTGATTACCAGATCTCAAATTTTCTGCGACGGAAATTCTAATGGAAAATGTCCGATGGAGCCTACACATGGTCGGAATTCCCGACAAAGAGGCACCCAACGAACATTTTCCTTCTGAAAATCCGACCGTGTGTACGCGGCATAAGAGTTGAGATTTAGATTTATCTATCAATGCCCATTGGCAATATGTTCTTTATTAAAGGTTTATTTTCTGATGTTGAATATAAAGTGACAGCAGATGTTACAGTATGAATTCTGTAGTGCCACCTGCTGTTTTGTGCTGCAACATAACTATACTCTAATGCCCCGTACACACGGTCGGATTTTCCGACGGAAAATGTGTGATAGGACCTTGTTGTCGGAAATTCCGACCGTGTGTAGGGTCGATCACACATTTTCCATCGGATTTTCCGACACACAAAGTTTGAGAGCAGGCTATAAAATTTTCCAACAACAAAATCCGTTGTCGGAATTTCCGATCGTGTGTACACAAATCCGACGCACAAAGTGCCATGCATGCTCAGAATAAATAAAGAGATGAAAGCTATTGGCTACTGCCCCGTTTATAGTCCTGACGTACGTGTTTTACACCACCGCATTCAGAATGATCAGATTTTCCGACAACTTTGTGTGACCGTGTGTATGCAAGACAAGTTTGAGCCAACATCCGTCGGAAAAAAACCTAGGATTTTGTTGTCGGAATGTCCGATCAATGTCCGACCGTGTGTACGGGGCATTAAAAGAAAAGATGGAAAAAAATCAATCATGTTCAGTAAGGCAACAAAAGAACAATTGATACAGATTCCTATAACATATTTTCTTGTGTACCATTATGTTACATTATTGTACAAGAGGAGAACTCACATACTACAGTTGAAGATCTGAACCTCCACTGCTTATATAAACTCTGAAGTCTACGTTTCAGCCGACGTTTGCCAACTTGTGCTTGCATTTTCCGCTAACAGGTGCTAGTATCTGATATGCACTGCTCACAGCAAAACGAAGCCCCATCAATCTGACTAATCAGAAAAACATCTGAACTGCACGGAAAAGGTTAACAAAACTGCCTATCCAATTTCAACATGCTGAGGTCATAACAACATGTGCCTCTGCCTATCACACAGCAAACTTCAATTCAAAGTTGCATTATGTTATCATTATATTTAAAGTGGTATTAAAACCAAAAACCAAAATGTGATGTAGCATTTTCCTAGTTAGGTTGCTAGGAAGCCAGGCAAATTTAGTTATTTTTTGCTCCTATGTAGTTAGTGTAGCAGTTGTTGATTGCTTTGGCTGCTCTGGGTCTCACAGACTGTAGGTTTGATTACTCTCCCCTATTTTCCAGAGGCTTCTGGAACATAGAGGGTGGCCTGAATATTTACTATGCCCCGGCCAATCCCAGGGGAGGTGTGCACCGAAGGTGGCTGGAGAGGCAAATAAGTAGTCTGAGATTTAGAGCAACAGGTTTCCTTCTTCTTCTCCCTGTTGGTGGGGATACACCCGTCTGGATCAGGGGTGACTATCCTCACCTGTAGCAGCTATCCTGACTCCAGCAGCCATCCACTGAGGTCCCCCATGTGGCAGAGCTGGGGGGCCTATTCACTAGGATTGCATTTTGGAGCTAGTCATGGAATTTCTCACTTGGGGATCTGGTCTGAAGAGCTCATTGAAGAGTGGATATTGGAGGGAGGCATTTGGTGATTCTGTAACATTGTGAGCACTGACCTAGGCCCAGAGTTTTAGTGACTGTGTGCTGTATTCCTCTGGGTGAACAAGCCTGCAGAATTTGTACCTGGGTTAACTTCCAAAGAAGGGACTTAGTATCATTTTCTGTTCTTGAGCCTACATACAGACCACTCACAGACACTGGGCAAAGTGAAGTGTCCTCATACAAGTAATAAGGAAACCTGAAGTATCCCAAACATTTTCAGAAGCAGTTAAATCAATGGGGTTTAATTCTGCTTTATAGCTAAACGCAAGATAACACTTTTTAAAGGAGAAGTATGGCCAAAGCTTTTTTGGCCATACTTCTGAGGATCACAGGAGTAAACTTAGTTCTGCCCTCATGTGTCACAGAGCTGAACCAGGCTCTGCAGGGATCCCGACAATAACCCAGATGCCTGTCCGGCAGCTGGCTCAGTTTTTCAGTGCCAGTCGCTCCCGCCCCCTTCCCAGCCCAGCACTCCAGTAAGCGCTGGAGGGGCAGAGCAGACTGTCAATCACTGGCACTCTGCTCACTGAAGACCTAGAACTGAATGATCAGTGGTCTTTAATAGCTCAGTTCTCAGTGTAGAACCAGCAGGTGACAGCTGTGGCATCGGATCAATGCTGCAGGCATCAAGGTGAGTAAGAATGTTTGTTTTTTCTTTATAAACTTGCTGACAATAACTATGACGAAAATCAATTCAGTTTTCTAAACGAAAATGTGAGGCAGGGACATTTACCCTTGTGAACTAACTTCCAGTTTCCACTTCTGCTCCCATTAAGCAAGCAACTGTGCAGCCAGCATCACAGGCCTTCGATTCCCCAAATGACCATCCAGAGCAGCAGTGTGTGTTACAGTGGGGAGAAATGTTGTGGCTGCATTCATTTTCTTTTTTGTTTTGTTTTTTTCACCTCCACTCTTCCATGGAGGAACAATGTCAGGGCCATCTTCTACTGACCGTCTGTGTTCGCCAAATCTCTTTTTGACGGTTCTAATAGTTCTCCCTACATATAGTAGGTTACAGGGGCAGGATAGACAATAGATTGCAACTTCGGTGGAGCAGTTATAAAAATCATCAAAGATATAGGTCTTGCCCTTGGTCGTAAATTCTTTTTGACCATGCTGGACATGTTTGCAGGTAAGGCAGTTGTATTTGCGGCAATGGTACATGCCCTTGATGGACAAGAAGGTAAGAGTGGGTCGTATAGGTAGTTTTGCATTTTTTAGTTTTCTTGGAGCACATTTGCTCTTAATGTTGCAAGCTCGTCTATAGAAAATTTTGGGCTTATCTGGAATGGATGATTGTAAATGGGGATCTTCTTGTAGTATGCTCCAATGTTGTTTGAAGATGTATTCCATTCTCCTATGTTGGGTGTGGTATTGTGTTGTAAACCTAAGTGGCTAAGGGTGTTCTCAGTTTTGGATTTGGTTTCAATTGAATTAGAGATATATCCATTGAGGTACAGATCGAATGCCTCCTCTACCAACTTAGAGGGATATCCCTTTTCCTCAAATTTTCGTTTGAAAAGGGAACCTTGAAGGATGTAATCTTCCTTGCGCGTGCAGTTATGTCGAAGTCTACAAAATTGGCTCTTCGGTATGTTGGCTGTCCATCTTGGATGGTGGCAGCTCTGAAAATTTAGATAGGAGTTGCCTGATGTGGGTTTGGTGTAGTTCATGCCATATACTGTAGTTTCTGCGTGGCATAACTCAAGGTCCAGAAAGGATAATCTGTCTGGGTCACAGACATGGGTGAAGGAGAGGCCAAGCTGGTTAGAGTTACAGTATAAGACGAAGGACTTTACCAGGGATCTTGATCCATCCCAAATGATTACTATGTCTAGGCATAGGGGTTATTCTTTCAGATGGAGTTTTCTTCCCAAAGACCCATCGCCAGGTTGGCATAACTGGGGGAAAAATTGGCTCCCATAGCCGTGCCCTGGGTCTGTATGTAGAACTTGGCATCAAACTGGAAATAATTATGAGTGAGGCAAAAAAGGGTGACATTTCTGATGAATAAGGCTTGTTTGGTGTTGATGTGTGTGTTTTGGTAGAGAAAGTGTTCCACTGCTCGAAGTACGACTTCATGAGGAATGAAGCTGTACGGAGACGTCACATCGAGAGAAACCCACAAGTAGGCACTTTCTCAGGGATAGATCTTTAAGGTATCAAGAAGATGGATACTGTCTTGGATATATGCTGGTGGTTGTTGGGCTAGAGGTTGAAGGAAGAGGTTGGTGTAGATGGAAAAGTAGTTGGTTATACTTTCCATGGCCACTATGGGGCGCAAAGGTTGATCGACCAAGCTCTTATGAACTACAATGTTCCCAAAAATCGATGAACCTCATTATCCAACAAAGGGAGATCAAATATCACACATTACTGACAAATGCCAAGACCCTTATTCAGATCCTCACACAGCTTACAAAACAATTACCCCTCAAATGGCTCCATATCTTCAAAAGAAAGACTAAAAGAGAGGAGGACAATCTGATCCAAATAAAATTGCAAAAAATGCAGAGATATGTAGATGTACAACCATCAAATGCTGCGTACACACGGTCAGACTTTACGGACTTGCCTACACACAATCCACCAAAGTCTGTCAAATTCGTACGTGATGATGTACGACCGGACTAAAACAAGGAAGTTCATAACCAGTAGCCAATAGCTGCCCTAGCGTGGCTTTTTGTCCGTCGAACTAACATACAGACGAGCGGACTTTTCGACCGGACTCGATTTCGACGGATTAATTTAAAACATGTTTCAAATCTAAGTCCGTCCAACTTTTGAGAAAAGTCCGCTGGAGCCCACACACGATCGAATTGTCTGACGAAGCCAGTCCGCCGGGCAAAGTCTGCCGTAAAGTCTACTCGTGTGTACGCGGCAAAGAGTATTCAACTGGAAGAACATAACCAACTCTTCCAATATGAATACTGGACCCAAACCTCTCATGTCATGTAGACCAGTCTACAGTGGGCCCTTACCCACCCCCTCACTCAACTCTAGAAGAAACCACAAAGCACAAGTCCAATCCAGGACCAACAACACGGCTTTGCCCAGAAAAGCCAATCTGGATAAAACGCCACATCCACCAGACCCTAAACCTCAAAGGACAAGAAGAAAGTAAGATAAAAATGGAAAAGGTAACAACACCAAGAAAACTACACAAACTCATCAGACCAGCCCATCGGATTCAACACCATCCACAATCAAGACAAACAGCATATCTATCACTTCCAATTCATCAACATCTCATCATGCTTCTTCCACCAGGGGCCCTATTGAGCCTGCATCACCTGTTAATGTAGGAGCCACTACCCACACCGCATCATCTGCACCAACTGCTTTCACCAGAGATAATACATCTGCAATCAAGGCCAGTGCTACAGAGGGCAGCGGGGAGACCCACAATTCCCATCCCCCACCTCACCCCATTCATGGATCCATCTTTTTTTAGCACTGTCCCCTCTACATGTCCAAAAAAGAAAACTAATAGAGGAGACAGAAGAGGGGGGAAACATATTCACAAGAAAAAAGTACAAACTCTGCAAACTATAAAAATCTTTAACTTATCTTCACACATACTGTCCACGGAGGAAACTGCTCTACTCAGTAAAGGACTTAACTTTGCCCCTACCACCCGTCCAAATCCATTTACACTGGTTGTTGATCCGCACAAATTCATTCGTAACCCGACAGTTAAACTGTACTATCATATACAGGCCCCAAATGAAAGCCTTGCAACACAGCCCCCCAATGACACCAACACAGATGACCTTCTGGAGGTAGACACCTCTGATGCTGAGGCTTTGGCTCATCTTGAGGATTTATATACAGATCTTGATGAAGAAGGATGCAATGATAGACTATTCCTTACTCAAATCCCACCAATTTCACCTCCAATTCAACACTGTAACCTCCATCCGAAATCCATCTTTAACCCTACCCACGTCAAGGGGCCATATATCCAGAGCTTTTATCAAGTGGTGCTCTCGGACCTACAACGTAGCTCGCAAATCCTTGGGACCTGAACACGGCATCCGCTCCAATCTTACCAACCCAGAGAAACAAGCACTCCGACAACTATCCACTGATATAAACATATTTATCAAATCAGTAGTCAAGGGAGGTGGTATTGTCCTACCGGACAGACCGGACTACCTTAAGGAAGCATACAGATTATTATCCAACCCCAAGAGCTACACATTACTCTTACAGGATCCACTCTCTCGTTTTATGCTTAAAGCTCAACAACTAGTTAACGGAGCACGAACAGAAGGTATCATCATGAAAATTGAAGGCGCTTTCTTACTAAGGGACAACTACAGTATACCATACTTTTACCATCTGCCCAAAATTCATAAGAGCTTAGTCGATCCACCTGGGCGCCCCATAGTAGTGGCCATGGAAAGTATAACCAATTACTTTTTCTTCTACATTGACCACTTCCTTTAACTGCTAGCCCAACAACTACCAGCATATATCTGAGACAGCATCCATCTTCACGATACCTTAAAGATCTATCCCTGGGAAAGTACCTACTTGTGGGTTTCTCGCGATGTGGCGTCTCTGTACACCTCCATTCCTCATGAAGTTGGACTCCGAGCAGTGGAACACTTTCTCTACCAAGACCCACACATCAACACCAAACAAGCCTTATTCATCAGAAATGTCACCCTTTTTTGCCTCACTCATAATTATTTCTAGTTTGATGCCAAGTTCTACATACAGACCCAGGGCATGTCTATGGGAGCCAATTTTGCCCCCAGTTATGCCAACCTGGCGATGGGTCTTTGGGAAGACCACTCCATCTGGAAGGATAACCCCTATGCCAAGAATATCTTCTACTAATGACGATACATTAATGACATAGTCATCATTTGGGATGGATCAAGATCGCTGGTAGAATTCTTTGTTTCCTACTGTAACTCCAACCAGCTTGGCCTCTCCTTCACCCATGTCTGTGACCCAGACAGATTATCCTTTCTGGACCTTGAGCTATGCCACACAGAAACTTCAATATATGCCATGAACTAAACCAAACCCAAATCAGGCAACTCCTATCTCCATTTTCAGAGCTGCCACCATCCAAGATGGACAGCCAACATACCAAAGAGCTAATTTTGTAGATTTCGAAATAACTGCACGCACAAGGAAGACTACATGCTTCAAGGTTCCCTTTTCAAACAAAAAATTGAGGAAAAGGGATATCCCTCTAAGCTGGTAAAGGAGGCATTTGATCTGTACCTCCATCGACATAACTTTAATTCCATTGAAACCAAATCTAGAACTGAGAACACACCTCAGCCACTCAGGTTTACAACACAATACCACACCCAACATAGGAGAATGGAATACATCTTTAAAACAACATTGGTGCATACTCCAAGAAGATCCCCATTTACAATCATCCATTCCAGATAAGCCCAAAATTTCCTATAGATGAGCTTGCAACATTAAGAGCAAAATTGCTCCAAGCAAACTAAAAATTTCAAAACTACCTATACGAACCACTCTTACCTTCTTGTCCATCAAGGGCATGTACCAGTGCCACAAATACAACTGCCTTACCTGCAAACATGTCCAACATGGTCAAAAATAATTTACGACCAAGGGCAAGACCTATATCTTTGATGATTTTTTAACTGCTCCACCGAATTCGCCATCTATTGTCTATCTTGCCCCTGTAACCTTCTATATGTAGTTAGAAATATTATGGGGCTTACACACGGTCAGACTTTTCGGCTACAAAGGTCTGACAGCCCGTCCGACAAACTTTCGACGGACTTTTGGTGGACTTGCGGCAGACTTTCTAACGAACGGACTTGCCTACATACGATCACACAAAAGTCTGACGGATTCGTACGTGATGACGTACGACCGGACTAAAATAAGGAAGTTGATAGCCAGTAGCCAATCGCTGCCCTAGCGTGGGTTTTTGTCCGTCGGACTAGCATACAGACGAGTGGATTTCTGGGTCCGGCGGAGTTACGACGTAAAGATTTGAAGCAAGTTCCAAATCTAAAGTACATCAGATTTGCGACCGGAAAAGTCCGCTGAAAGTCCACACACGATCGGTTTGTCCGCCAGATTTGGTCCGTCGGACTTTTGTAGCCGAAAAGTCCGACTGTGTGTACGCCCCATTAGAACTGTCAGAAGAGATTTGGCGAACACAGACAGGCAGTAGAAGATGGCATCAACAAACATAGTGTTGTCAGACACTTTCTAGAATTTCACCATCAACAATCCACAGGCCTTTACGTTTGGGTCTTAGAAACCATCTCCAAGAGTCTTCCGAATTCTGAATGGTTCCGGTGCCTTTACACAAGAGAAACTTTTTGGATATACACTCTGGGAAGTATGGCGTCAGGAGGCCTCAACGAGGATTTGGAGATCCACTCCATCTTATAATCCATTCCTCTGCATAAAGTCATCTAGAGCCTAATTCACTGGCTTATCTAATAACCATCTTCATAACCCCAGTTATGTTCACATATATTCACACTACTTACATTTACACTTATACATATAATGCCTTTTATTTTTATTTGTACATTTTTGAAAATGTTTTTTGATCTCTCTATATACTAATGTATATATGTATACATGTGTATGCATCCAAAATTCTCTATACAGAATTTTCCCATGTTTAATAGAACCTTTATGGCCATCCTCTGAATTTGCACTACCCTAATCAATTTGTGGTGTACTTATCCTTTTTTGGCTCATGTATTACCAATATCCACCATTAGAGGGCCAGCTTCATATCCACCATTCAAGTAGTTCCAGTCCCCTCTATACCAAAAATCCCACTATTCCATATGATCTTGCTTACTCATATACAATTTTCATTCTTAAATTCATTTTTATTCTGAGTATCCATGTACACTACACTACACATCCCCCTATGCCTTTTCGCTGCACTAAATGTTACCATCTGAGCACTTTAGTAGCTCACATAGGACACTGGGTAATGTAGTTTCTTCCCCCATTCATGTCACCATACAAATACTGCCTCATCCCATCATGACGCTATTATAGAGTGAAGAAAGAACACGCATGCTCCGAACGCATGCCTCACGGCCCTGTGTCCCACATCTATTGATGTCACAGCTGATGGGGTGACAACTGCCAGCTTGACTCAGAGCCTTGGAAACCCCTGCAGCTAACGAGACAGCAGCAGCGCCCCAGACCACCGTCTATCTGGATCAGGATTACACAGCAAGCCCCCCTTGTGACTAGCCCATTTTTAACCCTTACCATGTGAGTTAATTTTAATTTTTAACCTTAATAAATTTATCATTCACTTGTTTTTATATACTGCACTCAGATGAGCGCCGCTGTTCTGCCCATTATATACCTACAGAGCTGCTTCCTCCTCCACAGCTGGCTGCACCTCTAGAGCGCTATATATATATATCTTCAACCCATTTAACTTGTTCTTAACCCATTTAAGCCTGAACTGAACTTTTCCAGTGTCTAAGTCAACCCTAACCACTGGACTTTATTATCATAACCATCTTTACCTATAGTACAGGCCATCCCTCAGACCTGAGACCACCATCCAGAACTCTGCAGCATTACAGGCCTCCTCAGACCACCGTCCAGAGCACTCGGCAGCATTACAGACCTCCTCAGACCACCGTCCAGAGCACTCTGCAGCATTACAGACCTCCTCAGACCACCGTCCAGAGCACTCGGCAGCATTACAGACCTCCTCAGACCACCAACCAGAGCACTCTGCAGCTTTACAGGCAGTGGTGGCTGGTGCCTAAAATTTTTGGTGGGGCGCCAACAAACTGAAAAAATTTTGAAAAAAAAAACACCAATTGCAGCCACTGTGCCATCAAACGCAGCCACTGTGCCCATCAAATGCAGCCACTGTGCCCAAACGCAGCCACTGTTCCATCAAATGTAGCCACTGTGCCATCAAACGCAGCTACTTTGCCAAACGCTGCCACTGTGCCCATCAAACGCTGTCACTGTGCCATAAAATGCAGTCACTATGCCATCAAATGCAGCTTCTGTGCCATCAAACGCTGCCATTGTGCCCATCAAACGCAGTCACTGTGCCCATCAAACGCAGCCACTGTGCCATCAAATGCAGCCACTGTGCCATCAAACGCTGCCACTGTGCCATCAAACGCAGCCACTGTGCCATCAAATGCTGTCACAGTGCCATTAAACGCAGCCACTGAGCCAAACGCTGCCACTGTGCCATCAAACACAGCTACTGTGCCATCAAATGCAGCCACTGTGCCATCAAATGCTGCCACTGTGCCATCAAACGCAGCCACTGTGCCAAACGCTGCCACTGTGCCCATCAAACGCTGCCACTGTGCCATCAAATGCAGCCACTGTGCCAAACGCTGCCACTGTGCCCATCAAATGCTGCCACTGTGCCCATCAAACGCAGCCACTGTTCCATCAAATGTAGCCACTGTGCCATCAAACGCAGCTACTGTGCCAAACGCTGCCACTGTGCCCATCAAACGCTGCCACTGTGCCATCAAATGCAGCCACTATGCCATCAAACGCAGCTACTGTGCCAAACGCTGTCACTGTGCCCATCAAGTGCTGCCAGTGTGCCCAACTGCCCATCATATGCTGCCAGTGTGCCCAACTGCCCATCATATGCTGCTAGTGTGCCCATAAAACGCAGCCAGTGTGCCCAACTGCCCATCAAATGCTGCCAGTATGCCCAACTGCCCATCATATGCTGCCAGTGTGCCCATCAAATGCTGCCAGTGTGCCCAACTGCCCACCATATGCTGCCAGCGTGCCCATCAAACGTTACAATGTGCCCATCAAACGCTGCCAGTGTGCCCCCCGCCCGCTTGCCGTCTGCCCGGCACTCATCCTGTGTCTGTGGGGCATCGGGTGACGGCGACGAGCGGGGCCCTTCATGCGTCACCTCTCCTGCCTCATCTCCCGTCCTCTCCTCCTGATAGGCGTCCAATCAACCAATCAGGTGACAGGTAACAGATCTAAGCACCTGATTGGCGGAGAGGCTGTTCAGTGAAAGTGAAAGTCATTTGCTTTCCTAACACAGCTGAGTAGACTGTGAGTGCTAAGCATAGCGCTTGCAGTTCACCTATTTTGCAGCCTTAGAGCCTTACCAGCTCCACTCGGGCCGTGCGTTTCACGTAGCTTCTGACGTCACTTCCGGTTTCCCTCTGGTACAGGGAAAAAGGAAGTAACCTCTTAACTAGAACAACAAAGCACCCGCCCGCGCTAGTGATACTACGGACGGAAGTTGTTCAGCGCCACAAAGCAGGTAAAAATCCTGCAAATTAAGCGCCTCGTCCTCAATCTCCTGATGTCCGGCGCCCGAACACAATGCACTATTCTATTTTCTATTTATTTATTTATTTTTTACTGCTGGGGGGGGGGCAGCCCTATGGATAGGCCGCTACTACAAGCCTCCTCAAATGATCGTCAAGAGCACTCTGCAGCATTACAGGCCTCCTCAGACCACCATCCAGAGCACTCAGCAGCAATACAGGCCTCCTCAGACAACCATCCATAGCACTCTGCAGCATTACAGGCCTCCTCCGACCACCATCCAGAGCACTCAGCAGCAATACAGGCCTCCTCAGACAACCATCCATAGCACTCTGCAGCATTACAGGCCTCCTCAGACCACCATCCAGAGCATTCTGCACTAGCATTACAGCATAAATCTCAAGTCTCCCACGAGGTTCGGGAGTCTCCCGCATTTCTTTGGCGGCTCTCGCACACCTGCAAGCGCCTTGCGAACTCCCAAGAATGATCAGTGCGGCAGGGAACAGCTGTGAACACCGATCTCCTTTGTATCGAATTTTAGCTGACAGTCGCTGCTCCTCCTCTCCCTCCTGTGGCTGTCAGCTAAAAAGCTATACAAGGAGATCAGTGTTCACAGCTGTCCCTCCTGCTGCCCTGATCACTCCCAGGGGTTCTGTGTGCTCCTCCCCCGGCCCCCTCCGTGTCCTTCTCCGCCCCCCCCCCCCCATTCTCCTCCGGCCCTTTATTGTCTCCTGTTCATTTATCTTTAGTGCTGAGAAAGGGACTGGGGAATATGTGTCCTCAGTCCCTTTGTCTGTCTCAAAGGGGAGATGTCAGGGTTCTGTTTAGACCCCTGACATCTCACCAAAGCCCCCAAAAAATATAAAAAAAAATATTGTAAAAGAATTCTAAAAAATGAAAAATTGTAAAAAAATAAAATAAACTACTGACACCACTCACCCCTGCCCTATAAACACTGTCCACTGCCCCAACCCCCTCCCCCCAAAAAGCATTGTAAAAAACAAATAAAAACAAATTAAATTGTAAAAAAATCAATTATTAAAAATAAAAAAACTACTGACACCGTCCACTGCCACATACCACCCACCCCACCCCCTTCCCTAGAAGTACTGTGAAAAAATATTGAAAAAGTGATTTAAAAAATATTTGGGGTGCGGGTTGCAGGCACGAAGCGTCACCTCCCTGAAATTAGTCTGCCACCTCCCTGAAATGAGTTTTTGCAGGTTGGGATGTCTGTTACAGGCCTCCTCAGACCACCATCCAGAGCACTCTGCAGCATTACAGGCCTCCTCAGACCACTGCCCAGAGCACTCTGCAGCTTTAGAGGCCTCCTCAGACCACTGTCCAGACCACTGAACAGCATTACAGGCCTCCTCAGACCACTGTCCAGAGTACTCTGCAGCATTCAGGCCTCTTCAGACCACCATCCAGAGCACTGTGCAGCATTACAGGCCTCCTCAGACCACTATCTAGAGCACTCTGCAGCATTACAGGCCTCCTCAGATCAATGTCCAGAGCACTCTGCAGCATTACAGGCCTCCTCAGACCACTGTCCTCAGACCATCCAGAGCTGTGATAGTAAGGATAGGAACACCCTTTGCAAACCATGTGGAGCTACACTCGCTGTTAAAAAAAAAAAAAAACTTGAAGCGTGATTTGCGGACATTCCATACAACTCATTCCAAAATTTATAAAAGGTAAGCACAGTACACTTAACTCCACTTTTGTTGAGAACAGTCTCATCTGTGTACATTGCAGGGATTTTTTTTAACAAACTTTGTTGCAGTCAGTCAGATTGCATACCTTTTGTTATTCTGGACTTCCGAATAACAAAAGATATGCAATCTGATTGCAACAAGGTAATAGCTGTTTGTCTGTCCATGTTGTGCACTTAATCACTGAATCTTAATGGGAGTGATTTCATGATATCTATCAGCTGCTGCTTTCCCAGAATTGAAGTATCTCACCAAGCTTTATTTTAGGTGTTCTTTCTCCGAATTGGGAGATAGTGCATACATTGACATAAGCCTTATTACAATCCTTCACTAACCCAGGCCACCAGAATGTGCATTGTACCAACTCTATTGTCTTGTGGATTCCGAAATGGCTTGCTAACGGGTGATCATGGCAGAACCCTCAGACAGCAACTCTGGCGGTTTCTGGCACAAAAATTTGCTCCCCTTTCTATAGTAGGCCATTCTTTGCCTGCAATGTGACCCCTGGAGGACTGGATGTACCTGCTGAGGCTTGCTGCAATTGTGGTAGTAGGCCTGACTGTAACAGAAGGAAACTTCCGTCTGGTAAGATGGTATCTGGTGAAGGTATGTCTTTTGGATCCTCAAACATGCGCGATAATGTTGAGGTTTGGTGTTCTTTGATCAAATACTTAAGGTTCTTATGGTCTGTGAAGATTAGTATTGAATGTGTGGCTCCTTCCAGCAAATACCTCCATTCCTCTAACGTTGCTTTGATCACCAGAAGTTCCCACGTCATAATTCCTTTCTGATTGGGTAAGCTTTCGGGAAAAGAATGCGATCGGATGGATCACATCTTTGGGGCCCTGTCGCTGCGACAAGACTGCTCTAACTGCGCTTTCCAATGCATCTACTTCTAAGATGAAAGACAGAGCAGAATCAGGATGACTTAGAACAGGAACAGTGGTAAATCATTCATTCGAGGTCTCAAAGGCGGCCTGTGCCTCAGTAGACCAGTAGAAACGGATGCCTTGTTTTGTAAGCTGAGTGATGGGGAGAGAATGGCTGAAAAGTTCCTGATGAATTTACGATAAAAGTTGGTGAAGCCTAGAAAACAATAGATTCCTTTTTTATCGGTGGGACCTGGCCAGTCCAGGATTGCGGATACTCTTTGGGGATCCATCTTGGTTCCATCAGTGGAAATAATTAATCCAAGAAACTGGATGCTCTGCTGTTCAAAGTCACACTTTTCCGCCTTGGCGTAAAGTCTGTGCTGGCGAAGTCGTAGAAGTACACTCTTGACGTGTCCCTGGCAGGGCTTTTTTTCAGCGGGAACGCGGGGGAACGCAGTTCTGGCACCTCCAACACTGAATGTATGTAATAGCATGGGGTGTAGGGTGTGCTGGAGGGTCTGTTAATGTTGGCTGCTGGGGGATCTATTGTCACTGGTGGGGATCTGATTTTGTGTGGGGGTCTATTGTTGCTGATGAGGAATCTATTGTTGCTGGGGGGGTCTTATGTTGCTGGAAGGGATCTACTGTTGAGGGAGAGGTCTATTTTTACTGGCTGCTGGAGGATCTATTGATGCTGGCTGCAGGGAGATCTGTTGTTGCTGCTGGGGGGGTCTAATGTGGCTTGGGTGGATATTTTGTTACTGGGTGTGATATTTTGTTGTGGGTAATTCACTGTTGCTGCAGGGAATCTATTGTTGTTGGGGTGGAGTCCATTGCTGCTGGGGGAGTCTATTGTTGTGTGGGGATCTATTGCTGGGATTCTATTGTTGCTGACTGCAGGGGATCTAATTTACTGCTCTTCTTTTTATCATCAACATGTTTCATACAAATGATTTAGCACCACAAAACGATACTTGGTTCTGTATTCTCTAAAGGGGGCAGTACAGGTAGGTGGGTAGGGGGTGGAATCAAGGGACAGTGGTCAGAGGTGGGTAGGGGGCAGAGACAAGGGGTATCTCAGACGGGGGGAGTTCCTGCACCTATTCTCCGAGAAAAAAAGCCCTGGTCCCCGGTGTATCTCTAATGAAATGGAAAATAGGTAGAGTTCAGGTAGACGACAAAGATATTTAGAAAGTCTCTGAAGATATCATTGACGAAGTGTTGAAAAGTGGCTGGTGCGTTGCATAGGCCAAATGGCATGACCAGATACTCATAGTGACTGAAGCGGGTACGAAAGGCAGTTTTCCACTCATCGCCCTCCCTGATCCAGACTTTAGAATTTAGTTATAGGCTCCAAAGTTAAGTTTGTTTAAAACACTTGCAGACTTGAGTCTTTGAAAGAGTCCAGGAACTAAGGGCAGGGGGTAGCGTTTTTTTACTGTGATTTTATTTATGTCATGGTAGTCCACACATGGCCTTAGTGACTGGTCTTTTTTCTCCACAAAAAATATACCTGCATCGGCTGGTGAAGTTTAGGGGCGAATGATCCCTTTCTGTAGGTTCTCTTCAAAATAGTCCTTCAGAACCTCTAATGCCGCGTACACACGAGCGGACTTTACGACGTACTTTCCGACGGACTTTGTGAATGAACGGACTTGCCTACACACAATCCACCAAAGTCCGTCGAATTCGTACGTGATGACGTACGACCGGACTAAAACAAGGAAGTTCATAGCCAGTAGCCAATAGCTGCCCTAGCGTGGCTTTTTGTCCGTCGAACTAGCATACAGACGGCGGACTTTTCGACCGGACTCGATTTCAACGGATAAATTTTAAACAAGTTTCAAATCTAATTCCGTCCAACTTTTTAGAAAACAAAGTCCGCTGGAGCCCACACACATCGAATTGTCTGACGAAATCCAGTCCGCCGGGCAAAGTCCGCCGTAAAGTCCGCTCGTGTGTACGCGGCATAACTCTCGCTCAGACAGGGGAAAGATACGTCCGGAGGGAATTTCTGCCCCCCTGAAGAAGTTTCATGGGACAGTCATATGGTCTGTACGGAGGAAGGGTATCTGCACCCTGTTTACTGAACACATCCAGGTATTCATGGTAGCATTTGGGGACTACCTGACACAGTTCGGCATGTGATTCCAAGCATAGTAAAGAAGCAGGAGGTTGAGACGGTGCTGGACAGCATTGTTTCTGACAGTAAGGTGATAGGAACTCTACTCTTCCAGACTCCCAGTCAATATGTAGGTTGTGAGCCTGCAACCAAAGGAGGCTCAAGATGACAGGGAAAAGTGGTGATGAAATTGCATCCAAGCGTAATAGTTCCTGGTGGTTAGTAGCAGTGATGGTGAGAAGCGGAGAGGTCTCCCTGGTCACAAGTCCTGATTTGATGCAAGATCCAACAGCCACGAACACAGTGAGCCCTTGGTTCTTAGGTTGTAGTGGAATGTGCTGCTGGGCCACGAAGGACAGAATTATGAAGCAACTGCAAGCTCCCGAATCAATGATTGCGGTCACTGGCACAGTTCTTCCCAGAATCTGGAATGAGATAGGCAGGACTATATGGGCTGAATTGGCAGATATGTTGGGTTGATTGACTGAAGAAAGTGAAAGGCACTTATGTAGCTTAGCAGGGCAGGTCCGTACATAGTGACTGGACTCCCCACACGAGAGGCAGAGGTTGTTCAACCGTCGACGTTGGCGTACCACCGGGGTTAGTGATGGGCAGATCAGGCCCAATAGCAGCAGTTCAGGTGCCTCTGGAACAGGTGGGGCAGGATTTCCAAACACAGGGTCAGCAGGCATGGGTGCCTTGGGCAACATCCATACTGGTTTGAACTGCTGCGGGGATCTCTCAGATCTGCGTTCCCGTAAACGGCGATCAATCTGTATAGATAATGTGATCAGAGCCCCTAGTGTGTTTGGTATGCCTACCGGGGGAAGTTCATCTTTAAGACCTTATGAGAGGCCCAAATGGAACTGGTGACGCAGGGTTGTGTCGTTCCAGGAGCTATCTGCACTCCAACGTCGGAAATCCATGACATAATCTTCGTCCCATACGTATGAATAATTTTGTTAAAAGAAAAAAAAAAGGGGGTTCGGTAAGGAGCCCCTGGTCGGACTTTAGAGGCACAGTAAACCTGAGAGAACGTAGTCAAAATAAAAATATAATAAACTTTATTAAATATAAATGCATACATAACAAGGACACTGACACAAAATTATAGAAATCATCTATATAAGAATATACATGACGTTTCTTGTAAAAAAAAAGAATATACATGACGTGAGCCCCGATGCGTCTACGCGTTTCGTAAAAAACTTCTTCAGGACACATTCAGGTTTCAGGTAATACAAGACAAGGTCTCACTAAAAATAAAAAAACAACAAAGAAATAAGTACATAGACATATAATACAAAAGACTTGCAGCTGCTTTTGCAGCGAAAGGTGGTTCTACAAAGTATTGACTCAGGGAGGCTGAATACACAGGGGGGCTGAATACAAATGCACGCCACACTTTTCCCATATTTATTTGTAAAAAAATTTTGAAAACCATTTATCATTTTCCTTCCACTTCACAATTACCGGTATGTGCCACTTTGTGTTGGTCTATCACATAATATCCCAATAACATACATTAACCTTTTTTGCTGTAACGTGACAAAATATGGAAAATTTCAAGGGGTAAGAATACTTTTTCAAGGCACTGTATGTGTTCAGGTTTATTTTGTTTAATCAACAGAAAACAACAGAAAAGTAGCATGCACTTATAGCAAGGAATGAAGCTCAAAAAAGCAATATTTTTGTAACGAAATGTCGTTTTACAGTAAAGCGTTATATAACGGCTAAATCTGTGTCCATGTAGTTTGTTCAAACCATAAATAATAACATGATATTAGGTGGGATTTTTTTTCTCCAGGAGTGTATAATGAGTTTTGGAATTCTAGAGAAATGCTTAAACCTCAGTCTACCGGCAGGGTCCAATGGACCCTGTAGGTAGTTTGTGTTGTGTTTTTTTAATGGAATTTATTATTATTATTTGATAAGAACTTATGACTTTACTGCTAACTAGACAGTTATAAATCTGAAAGCATGAATTTTTTGTATTTACACTTTTTCTGTAAATTTAAATTATAGCATCGTACACTGGCAGGGTCCATCGGACCCATGTTGCTCTTCAAAGGTTTCTCCGTTATGACTCATCAAGTCACATGATTACTGTACTGTACTTTGTAAGCCATTTTCAGTCTGCAAGTTAGGACATGTTTCTGCATGTTAGGACTTGCTTTCTTAGCTTTTGAAGATTTGTTATGCTTTCTTGATTTGGTGGTGTAGTTTCATCATGGCTCACAAACGCCTCAGTAATGAAGAAATACTAGTTTGTTGAACTCAGATTCTGAAGAAGATCAACATGCATCAGATTACGAGGCATCGGATGACGTAAACAAAATAAATGACATCCTTGTAGAAGACAACTCGGATTCTGATGACCATCACAGCACCTACCACTCAAACTGATTTGCCATCTTCATCTGCAAATAGAACTATTTACTATGCAGTAAAGGAAGTAAATCAGGGGGAGCGAGTGGTAATGGATTTGGCTCAAAGAATATTACATTCTGGAAGAAACATCACTTGTGATAACTTCTTCACGAGCCTGCAGTTAGCTTAAAAATTACTGGAGAAGAACATCACAGTTGTTAGAACAATTCCTAAAAACAAAAAAGAACTGCCCCAAGAATTCGTGACCACAAAAAAACGAAATGTCTACTCTACTCTGGTTTCCAGAAAGACGTGATGATTGCATCATACTGTCCCAAGAAAAACAAAGTTGTTATCCCCTTGAGCTCTATGCATCCCCAACCTACTGTAATAATTCAGTCTTATAATGAGACAAAAGGCGGCGTCGATACGTTGGATCAGTTGGTTCGTACTTACAGTACTAAACGAATGACCAGAAGATGGCCAATGGTTATATGTTATAACATGTTGGATGTTAAAGCGGAGTTCCACACAAAAATGGAACTTCCGCTTTTCAGAACCCTCCCCCCCTCCGGTGTCACATTTGGCACCTTTCAGGGGGGGAGGGGGGTGCAGATACCTGTCTAAGACAGGTATTTGCACCCACTTCCGGCATAGACTCCCATGGGAGTCTACGCCTCTTCCCGTCCCCACCACGCTGTCTCCTGGGAACACACAACTCCGAGGACCACGGGGACCACTTGGGACGCGCAGCGCAACTCGCGCATGCACAGTAGGGAACCGGGAAGTGAAGCCACAACGCTTCACTTCCTGATTCCCTCACCTAGGATGGCGGCGGCAGCTGCTGAGAACCGAGCGGGTTTCTCGGCATCGCCTGCCGACATCGCTGGACCCTGGGACAGGTAAGTGGCCATGTATTAAAGGTCAGCAGCTGCAGTATTTGTAGCTGCTGGCTTTTAATATTTATTTTTTTTGGCGGTGTGGGTGGCCCCCCGCTTTAATGCTATCAACGCACGCTACGTCATTTCCTGGTATAGTTGCAGGTGGAGGGCAGGTGGAACGAAGCTCTGCTGCTGTCTCCAATTCAGGTCACCTAGCATTCGCTGCAACAATAGGCCTACATAAGTACCACTAGCCGGCCATATCATATCATAGCCTGGTGGGTGGCTTTCTGGTTATATGTAATAGCCTTTCCAGGATTATTTTTAAACTTTTCTTAATTTTTCAATATTTTTATACATTTTTCTTTATATCCAGTTGTTGTGTATACAATCAATTTTTAAATAAACAAATTAATTTACTACACTATGGGAGCCCACATCTTTTTTCCTCTATGAGGAACCCACTACAGATTACATCACAAAGCACCTGGCGGAAAGAAGGACTTCCCAGGCACCCGAACAACTAGGATGGTGGAAGCGACCGCAGTGGTTATAATTACAAGCGTATTACCCCTGTGGGGGTGAGTAGATCTGGTGAGTGGGGACCCAGGAGGGGGAGCACAAAGTCACAAGAGGATTCTCTGCAAAAACCTAAAGTCACCATTTTTGTGCTACTCATTCTGAGTGAAGATTCAGTATATTACACGGACTACCAGCTGCACATTTATTTATGAACACTTTTTTCTTTTTCTATATATATATATACATATTTCCTTCTATATATTTATTTATTTATTATTTTTTTTACCCACAAAGTTTTTTCGCAAACACCCAAACCACCACTTTGAGTGAAGACTTAAGTACCGTATATGGACTATTATTTGTGCATTCACTTTTAGATATCCTTTTTCTCATTAACCACGCTAGTGGAATCACGGCATTTGAGTGGGGTTTGCTTAGCGCTCACTTTACTTATAACAGACAATCATGTTCATGTATGCCCTTTTGTGTGATTATTTCTGATTTTTTGATGGGGTTACTGTTGATTCAGTGATTGGTATAATACTATTAAGCACTGTTTATGCACTTGGAGCATATCTATATATTTTATTTGTGGTGTATAATTGTCTGCACATATACTATTTATTTATTATTGCTTGGTATACCACACCATTTCAGGGACACACCACTGACTGGCCACTTATACGCACACTAGGGAGCGCCACAACCCCCTTTCACCATATTCATAATGCTATCAACGCCTACATTATCTGGATGTCGCTAAAACCAGACTGGAATGCAAGTAAATTACACAAAAGGTAGGTTTTCCTTACACATCTTGGGAAAGCACTGACTGGAGTATCTGAGGGGCCTGACGTTCCTCAAACTTCTACCTCAGAAGAACCACCAAGAAAGAAAGCACATTGCAGTATCTGCCCTAACAGCAAAGACAGAAAAACTTTAACAGTGTGTTATGTGTGCCAAAAAATGTATGTCAAGAACATCTGATATGTTTGAACTGTGGACAGTGAAACTTTTTCATCATATTAGCATAACTTTTCTAACTACCTATGCCCTACACCTACATATCAAAATTTCATGTTTCTCTCACTAGACAATTTCTTTATCATTTTTCTCGTTATCTGTTGTAACTGGTATGGGTGGAGTTACAGGAATTGTTGGACCTTTAGTAGTTACATTGACTACCCATTCTCCTGCACTTTCAACACCACTTCCCAACATTTGCTGCATAAAAGTGTTCTGTCCTACCAATCTGTTGTTCAGAATGTACACTGCCTCTTGTATCACCTTATCCCATCCCCTGAGTGTGCGTGTAGGTTTTAATTTCTGTATTTGCTCTTTAAGCAAATGATTCATTCTCTCAATTAATCTGCTGCTTGTTGTTGATAGGGAATGTGAAACACCCAGTATACACCATGTTCCTCCGCCCATTGTTTAACGGCTTGTCCTGTAAAATGTGTGCCATTGTCTGATTGGATTTCTTCAGGCACTCCATAATGCTGTGTCACCAATTGCATAAGTTTCAAGGTTGTCTTCTGATCCGCATGCTTAGTAGCGGAAACTTGCAAAAGTCCACTATATGTGTCCACAGCCGTGGCACAATATTTCAATCCACCTCTTCCTCCATGCAGGGGACCTATGAAGTCTACTTGCCAGACTTGTCCTGGTTGCTGACCTCTGTAAATGTTTCCTGGCATGGGTGTCATTCGCGGCCATTTCTTTGCTTCTTGGCAGAGGGGGCACTGGGCAACAATGTCTTTTGCCTGAGTCTGAGTTAATAGTATGCCATTGTGCTGCGCCCATTGCCACCTGCTTTGTGCGCCTCTGTGTCCGGATTGACTGTGTGCCCATTTTCCAAAGATTTCCACAATAGTGTCATTCTCTTGGTTAGCAACACTTGTGCCAGGCCATCAACCGTATCATTGTTAGGATCCCCACTATGGGCGTGGACATGTCCGATTTGAATAATTCGATTGTGACCTTCTTGCGGGGGTTTGGTCACACTATATGGTCATATAGTGCTAAGCTCACTTACTGCGACAAAGTACCCCGAATTAGTGAGGTCCTACTCTAGTAATAGAATGGAAGATCCTTTGTCTCAAAGATGGGAGCTGAACTCCTCTATGTGGGAGAACTGAAGGGGATACATCCTAAGCACTGGTGGCCACTAAATAAGAGGTAATGAGGAGGGAGAGGGGTGCTCCAGCCCAAAAAACCTGGTCAAGGTCTATTACAATATACAAAAACATATTTGGGGGGCACACCCTACAATGCATTTAAATTCAAGATGGTGCTGCTATAAGACCTACAAACAGTACAAAATATTTTACAGCACACACACTCAAGAATGACATTTCCTGCCAAGCTAGTTAAAAACACCTGAACATATACAAAAAATATGAGGGTTTGGTCACACTATATGTCATATAGTGCTAAGCCCACTTCTTGCCACAAAAACTCCCAGATTTGAGGCCCAATACTGCCCAACTATCAGTATAGATGATCAAATTTCCTGGTATAACTTGCACCACCATATACAAAGCTTGGAGCTCAGCATATTTATTCGATCCATCCTGACCACTTTGGTGAATCGCCGTTTCAGTACCTGGCTGGAAAGCTGCTGCAGTCTATACTTAACCCTAAGACCCCTTTTACACTGGGGTTTGCAGGCGGTATTGCACTAAAAATACCGCCTGCAAACCGCCCCTAAACAGCCTCCGCTGTTTGTTCAGTGTGAAAGCCCGAGGGCTTTCACACTGAAGCGGTGCGCTGGCAGGACGGTGAAAAAAGTCCTGCAAACGGCTTCTTTGGAGCGGTGAAGGAGCAGTGTATTCATCGCTCCTAAACCGCTCCTGCCCATTGAAATCAATGGGACAGCGCAGCTATACCGCGGCAATACCTATAGCCGCGCTGTACGAGGGATTTTAACCCTTTTTCGGCCGCCAGCGGGGGTTAAAACCGCACCGCTAGCGGCCGAATACCGCTGCAAGAACGACGGTACAGCAGCGCTAAAAATAGCGCTGTTGTACCGCCGACGCCCCCACCGCCCCAGTGTGAAAGGGGCCTAAGGGGTGATTTTGGCCGATCCATCTGTAAACCAAGCATTTGGTTTGTCTTCATCTGACAGTTCAACAAAAAGAGGTGCTTCCTTGAAAGGTGATTCTCCCACATCCATTGGAGGCAACTCACGAACCTTTGATTCAAAGTCCACATGTCGAGCCAGTTGTTGTGATATCTGACTGGGATTCTGAGATGAAATGTTAGCCCTTTCACTTAAGTACTATTTCCATTTCTGTAGCGTCTGCTTTTGTGCCACACTTGTGTGAGCCTGGAAGTCTTCTTGTCTCACCCACCCAGAAATGGGTAGGTCAGTCCTCACTGTCACAAACTGCTGCTTTGTTGTTACTTCCACTTGTTGTAATGCAGTGTAGGCAGCCAGCAACTGCTTCTCCAAGGGGCTGTACTTTCTCTGTGCAGCAGGGGAACTGTTTGTACCAGAATCCCAATGGTATCTTTCGAACTCTTGGATTTTGGCCTTTCTGCCACAGACCCCACCACATCCCATGTTCAGTTGCAGTCACATCTAGGATGAAAGGCTGATCTGGTTTCAAGGGGCCTAAAGAGTGCTGTGTTCTTATAGTCTCTTTGGCAGTGTCTAGTGCCAACTGCTGGTCTGGTCCCCATAAGAATACAGTCTTTTTCCGAGTGACATTAAAGATTGGCCTTAGAAACAGGCCCAAGTGAGGAATGAAAGGTCTCCAAAAACCCAGGAAACTTTGAACCTCTTTCACATTTTTGGGAGGCTTCAATGCTGCAATAGAGTCTAATACAGGTTGTGGAATAGTCTTGATGGGCCCAGACCAAATCATTCCTAGAAATTTGACACTTGTAGCTGGTCCTTGGATCTTTGTAGGGTTAATGGCCCATCCGCTTTTCTGTATATGGGCCTGCACTATAGTCAAGTCTTGTCTTACTTGTCCTTCTGTATTACCAGAGAGCATGATATCACCAATGTAATGACACAGTTTACAGTCTAGTTTTGGTAACATAGCCAGATCCCTGGCTACCATACCATGGCAAATTTTTGGACTATGCAAATAGCCCTGAGGGACAACATTGGCTGTATACTGTTTTCCATCCCAAGAAAAAGCAAATTGATGCATTTGCTCCAGTACTGCATGCCATTCTCCAGCAGTTTGAGAAATAGTCTCTACAAGTGACACCATATCTGGGACAGCTGCTGCAAGAGCTGGAGCCACTTTGTTTAGCACTCGATAGTCTATAGTCATCCTATAAGTTCCATCCTGTTTCCTTACAGGAAAAATAGGCGCGTTAATGCGGCTCACCGCAGGCCTGAATACTCCTACATCCAGCAAGGCCTTTATTGTGTCAGTCACTTCTTAGTGTCATCCAGGTATACGGTACTGCTTGAGATTGACAGGGTGTTTGGGCGGAGGGATGTACACTGGCGCCCACTTTGCATGTCCCCTGATGATAGGTTTTACTGCAGACACAAAGAAAGAATGCACTGAGTTACCAAATGAAAACACACCTGCATCAGTTTGGATTGTCTGACCCCTCAAGATATCCATTCCCAGTATGTTATCACGTAGCTCAGATATTAAAATTTGTGCCTTAAATATGGGGCCTTTTCCAATTTGCAATCTGCAGTATACCTTGTGTGCCCATGTGTTGTCCTCCCAGCCCTTCAACTGCCACTACCCCTGTGCTCTGATGTTTTTTACTTTTGATGCTTTGAAACAAAGTTACTTCAGCTCCTGTGTCTAACAATGCAGTAACCCTTTGTGGTCTATATTGCCCTTGCCAATATATTGTAACTGATACATATGGGTGGCGATCCCCTGATTTCAGCATGTTAACTTGAACCAGTGGCACAGAGGATCCGCCCTCCTGTCATTCCAGAGAAGTGGGCACTTCCCATACTCTACTCCCAAATTTCTTTTTGTGTTTCATTAACTCTTCTGCTGCCGCCCCTGTTACCGAAATTTGGCGATACGCAGAGCACACAGCCATATCTCCTGTGCCAATAAGCACCCAATTCCATCTTATGATATAATACCAATTTTATCTAATGAAATAAATGCAACTTACCTAAAAACCCACGCATTCCAAGTAAACAGACATCTGCTCCTTCTTACATTCTCAGCCCAGCATGACTGAATTTCTCCAGCTCGCATGCCCTTTTATTACCTTAAAAGCTTTCACAAACAGGAAGTGATGGTTCCAACAGCCAATCACTTCTTACATTGCAAGTGACATCACAGGAAATGAACACAGGATGTGAATGACCATATAAGGATGTAACAGGATGTGAGAACACAGAAACCCTTCCAACAGGGTCAAATACAGAACCAAAGACATGTATACATTCAAAATAGGAATACAGTAGTGATGTGTGCAGACGGTGGTGTGCAAAACCATGTGGCAAGCACATGGCTTTGAACACAACCGTGTGCACACTCCCACTGTTACCAGTGATGCGAACCATACAAAATTATGGCTCAGTGGGCCATAATTTTCATATAGTTATGCTATAGTTCCCATGTACGCAGACATGTATGCTCGGAGTCATTAATGCAGTCGCCATGAGGTGGCCAAGCTCTTGATAAATGCATAATCTAACATCCCTAAAAGAGCAACAGATCTGCCGTGTCCACGGGAAGGTTTCCGCGTCCAATGGTCTTCCACCAGCGTCTGTATGTGCGAATACCCTCACATAAGAGTATTGCAGCAAAACTGACACTGGGGGGCATCTGACAACATACATTAATAACATTTTCCACAACAGCTCCTCCTCTTTTCATATCCTCCCATGTGTCCCTCGATGAATCTTGATCTTCTTCTTACACCTGGAAATGTATCAGTCCCAACAGTCCATATGAGTCCATAAAAAGAATAATCACGGCTTGACGTGTTGACTCTGCTCTTCAGGAGGAATGACTTCTAGGGAGGACACAACATGGGGAGCTGTAGTAATCGCCGGTCGGTTTTTGATCCTCTGTGTCTTGTACGTGGGTCGGGCTTCGGGGCATCTCATCAGGAAAGATGTGGTCATCTGCTCAGGCTCTGGTCACGCGTCCAATCAGGCAACAGGAGCACCCATCATGGCATATAGAAGGAATAGAAACAAAAAAAACATGAGTATATATACCCCTACTTCCTTCACTATGATCCACTGCAAAATAAAATAATTAAATCCCCAATGATTCCCAAACCTTTACAAGGATTCCAACCTTCACTAGCTATAGCTCTGGCTTTGCCTTGTAGGGACCTAAACCTTATCCATATGGGCCTGAATTTTGTCACTACTATCCCCGATCCAGATATAACAATCTTTACTTATGAATTCCCAGAAACCCCCTTGGACTGTGGGAACTTCCTTGTAGCTTCAACAGTTACATGAAACATCCCATCCTCAATGGATGAGAAATTGTCCAAGCGTTTCATAAGCTCAAGCCCCCACTGTGTACAAGCAATTCCCTTCCCGCTGTCCCTGCCATTCTTACCTTCTCTCGCGCCATCAGATCCTCACGATCGGCCGCGACATAAGATGCTGGGATAAGTTTCACCAGCACACATGAACCTCTTGCCTTAGGAGAATTACTTTATAAGCTGCAGATCCGCATTAATACCAAACTACAGTTGAAGCACACTTGTGGGCTACCTAGTTATCCCGATACCAAAGCTGGCAAGAACCAAAGCTGTTGTTAAAATTAAAATTAATTTTACCCTCTAGAAATGTTTTGTTAATTTCTTTTGACAGGTGTCTGTTTGGATTTTACTAGTTTGTCAAAACTCCTCACACCAATATGAACGTCCTATATATCATGTACCGCTGTCATCGCTGGGGCACTAGTAGACCCAACCATGTGTCCTGTTCTCTTTCTTAGCTAGCTGGAAAATACACTTTAAAAATATAAATAAACAAAGATACTCCTCATTCTTCTGGTGTAGTTGATCCGCTTCTTGCAGTGGCTGGTGTGGTCTCATCCCTCAAGCTTCTTTACAATGACCCAGTCACCTGGTTCGAAAGATTGTAAACTGGTTATTGTGTCAGGGTCCAGGATGGACTCGCGAACCCTGTGGTGGACCTTTTGAAATTCATGTTACAGTGATTGCACCCACCCCATCAGCTGAGAATGTAGGTGACAGCTAATGAGGAAAGTACAACTCTGGTTTTGGTTGACCTTCAAACAAACCTCATATGACAATAACCCAGACATCGGGACTGTGGTCACTGCATAACCTGTGCGTGGCTTACCATCTGGGGTGTAATACCTGGAACCAGTGGCAAAAAGGTTCTTAGCATCTGGGATGGGATCCTACTTCACCAAACTGCTACTTGCTAATTCAAATTCCATCAAAGAAAGACAGTCTTGGCACAAACTTGGTTAGAATTAGAGCGGTTAGTATTGTTGGTTTGAAAATGTGTCATTCTCACCACTATCATCCCCCCTTTTCTTCCATCCTCATTACAAACTGGAGGAAGACATGCAGGGTTTAGAATGGTGCAGAATAAAACAGTGAAATAGCCTATGATACTTTTACCTTCTTATACACCTGTACACACACTTTCAGAAACTCTTTGGACCTGAAAAGATACTTATAAAAAAAAGTTATTACTCTATCCTTCAAAGAATGGTAAACAATACAACATTTATGTACATTGTAAATTTATGTACATGGTAAATTGTCACTGACATTCCTCAAAACCGATAATAACTAAACCCTCTGTAAGTCTTACTTTCACGTTTTTACTTAAAATACAACAGCCGCGACACGCAAGAGGGCTGTCACGGTAGGTTGAAACATGTTACTACATACAAACATTGAAAAGAGACAAACATTTAGATACAAATGTGGGGGAGATATTTCAAAGTTCCCAAAAACGAAAATGAAAAAAAAAATTAAAACGACCAGATGGAATGCTGCCTTCACTCTTTTAGCGATAGAAAAAAATACGGATTGAAAAGCACGAGAGCATTTCGAAATCTTTGCATGGACCAGCCCCAAAAAGTTAAAAAACAGGCCTGTGTTTTTTTAATCACACAAACGTGTACTACGCATCCATCAACTCACTCAACATTACAGATTTCTGAAGCCGCAGTCGCGCTGTCATGGAAGTACTGCGCATGGCTCTGCAACTGGCCGCGGGTGCATGGGTCCATTGGGATGTGTTCCAGTCCATAGGCATTCAGCAGGGAATAGACGTGCGCCAATGCGCATGCGGGTGCGCAGACCGCGGACACGCGCACAGTAACGCAGCTTTGGCGCCCAGTGATCCTTAAAAGGGGCCTCTTCAGAATGCATCCTTGCTGTCTGATCTGCAGCTCATCCTGTACCTGATCCTGAACCTGCATCTGCTCCAGTGTTACCCGGCTTCTCCTGACCTCGCTGCTGTCTCCAGTCCTGACCCCTTGGCTTGCCTTTGACCTGCTCTGTGTTTCTGTTTGTTTGATCACCTGTTGCCGATTCTGCCTGGACTTTGACCATTCTCTGCCTGCTGCTTCTGTCTGATTGATCCACTGCTGTGACCTGGCTTGTCTGACCCTGCATCTGCCTACAAGTCCTGCACCTGTATGCATATGTCTACCAGTCCTGCATCTGTGTGCATCTGCCTACAAGTCCTGCATCCGTGTGCATCTGCCTACCAGTCCTGCATCCGTGTGCATCTGCCTACAAGTCCTGCATCCGTGTGCATCTGCCTACAAGTCCTGCATCCGTGTGCATCTGCTTACAGTCCTGCATCTGTGCACACCTGCCTACTACTTCTCAGCGTTCCTGCATCTGCAGCAATCAAGCCTGTTCCTGTCTCCGCCAAGCGGACATCATTTCCAGTCAAGTGGACCCTGCAGGCTCTCCTATCCCGCTGTGCTCCGAGGGTCACTGTTCCCACTCCAGTGATCCTGGAACCAGAGCCGTACGAGAGGTCTTCTTCTGCACGACAGGCTCACCTCCAAGGTACGTGTCAGTATCAGACAGCCATGCCTGAGCCTGCAAGAGGGACCTCTCCCACAGATGAAGTGTGCCAGCACCTCTCCACTCTTTCTCAAATGGTGGAATCTCTCTGGGACAGTTACAAGCATCTGTAAGAGCAAGCGCAACTCCTGGGCACCCCTGCTAACCCTGCTATTGACCGGTCATCTTCAGAGACCTTAATCATGCCTGCAGCAGTAATGTATTCTCCAGAACCAATGGTCCCTACCCCGGAGAAGTTCCCTGGGGACCGGAATAAATTTCGGGCATTCCGCGATGCCTGCAAACTGTATTTCTCACTACAGCCCCAGACATTCACCCAAGAGACTACCAAGGAGGGGTTTGTTATTTCTCTGCTACAAGGAGCGCCTCAGTCCTGGGCCCATCATCCGCTTGAGGGTCACCATGTTGTACTGGACTCTTTGCAAACTTTCTTTGACACCATGTCCTTACTTTATGACGATCCGCAGCGGTCTTCCACTGCAGAGGCTGCCCTTCATGCGCTCCAGCAGGGCCGCCGAGCGGTCGAGGACTATATTACGGACTTCAGACGCTGGAGCGCAGACACCCAGTGGAATAGTGCAGCCTTGCGGCATCATTTTCATCTCGGCCTGTCCGAAGAATGAAAAAACGAACTTGCCCGGGTCAGAATACCAAGCTCCCTGGAAGCCTTGTTTCCCCTGACTATACAGATGGATCTATGAGTAAGCACTTAGCATAAGTGCGAAACGCGTTAAATGAATGCCTGTACTTTTTTGCCACGGTGTCCTGTATTCCATATGCTCCTGAGTTTACAATAAACGTTTTTGAACAATATCTTCCTGGAGTGCGGCTGCCCGGATTTTCTTATCTACCTTCTATACAGATAGATTGACGCTTTCGTGAGCGTAAGGCAGAGAGAGCAGCCCAGCAGACCCATTCCACCTGGACACTACCCCGAGTGCCTGCTTCCTCTCACTCTGCCCCAGTCCATGATGTACCAAACAAACGGACTTCAGTACCCTTCGGTCTTAAGCAGCTGGGGTTAATAAGGTCCGCTCTGTCCCCAGAGGAACGGTTACGCCGGCAGCAGAATAACCTTTGTCTGTACTGTGGGGAAGCCGGCCACTATGTGTACGCCTGTCCAGCAAAGCTCCGGAGATGTCTATCCATATCCTCATCCAGTTACACCGCACCCGTTGCCAGCACTACTCAACTGGCTCTCTCCATCATACTCCAACTTCCAGGAAGGACTGTTCCGATCAAGGCAATTATTGACTCTGGGGCTTGCAGTTGTTTTATCGACCTAAACTTTGCTCGCCAACAGCTCATTCCTCTCCAACCCAGGGCTCAAAGACTTTCCAATTTCCTAGCGGACGGGTCCAGCATCAAGTCAGGTCTGGTCACCCAGCAGACCCCTCCATTACCTGTGATCTCTGCCACTAACCACAAGGAACTGTTAAGTTTGGATGCAATTGCATCCCCACTATTCCCAGTCATTCTAGGACTACCTTGGCTACAGGCCCATAACCCGCAAATTGACTGGGGTTCTGGAAGTATCGAGTTCCAATCTCACTACTGCCGGGAACATTGCCTGCCCACTCCTCCCAGAGCTTCAAGCCCCCTATTATGTATAGAACCCAATCCGGAGGTACGTTCATTAGTGCCTGGACCATACCATGAGTTTCTGGATGTTTTCAGTAAACGGGGGGCTGAGACTCTCCCTCCACACCGCTCCTATCACTGCCCGATTGAGACTCCCTTCGGACGAATCTTTTCTCTGTCTGAGCGGGAGTTGGAGGTACTGAAGGAATATGTGGGCGAGAACCTGAAAAGAGGATTCATCAGACCATCTACTTCTCCAGCAGGAGCAGGAATCTTTTTAGTTGAAAAGAAAGATCATACCTTACGGCCCTGTGTGGACTACCAGGAGTTGAATAAAGTTATGGTAAAGAACTGGTATCCTTTGCCCCTGCAACCCAAGCTCGTCCAAAGACTACGTACCACAGCTGTCTTCGCCAAACTAGATCTGCGAGGGGCCTACAACTTGGTGCGAATTCGTGCAGGGGATGAGTGGAAGACTGCTTTCCGTACTAGATTCGGTCACTATGAGTACTTAGTGATGCCCTTCGGTCTGTGTAACGCCGCTGCTACCTTTCAGCACTTTGTGAATAATATTTTCAGAGACTGCCTAGACATTTTTGTGATCATCTATCTGGATGATATCTTGATTTCCTCTTCATCCCTGGATCAGCACCGAAAGCACATTAAGACTGTACTCTGCCGATTCCGCCAACACGGACTATATGCTAAACCTGAAAAGTGTGAATTTGAGCGGCAGAGTATTCAGTTCCTGGGTCTGGTGATCTCCACTGAGGGGTTCAAAATGGATCCGCAGAAAGTCACAGCTGTCCTGGACTGGCCTGCACCATCAGACAGAAAGGGGGTACAGCGGTTTGTCGGGTTCGCAAACTTTTACCGTAGGTTCATCAAGGGGTTCTCCAACATCATTTCCCCAATCACACAGCTGACTAAGCAAAATGTCCGGTTCCATTGGAATTCCGAGGCCCAGAGGGCCTTTACCACCTTGAAAGGACTTTTTACCTCTGCCATCATCTTGAGTCATCCAGATCCCTCCTTAGGTTATCTACTTGAGATGGACGCCTCAGAAGTGGCAGTAGGAGCAGTCATTTCCTAGCGCCAGGGTCTGAAGGATTTGATGCATCCCATAGCCTTTTTCTCTCTTAAACTTTCTCCTGCCGAGAGGAATTATGACGTGGGTGATCGGGAACTCCTGGCTATCAAGGCTGCGTTCGAAGAGTGGAGGTACCTGCTGGAAGGGGCAGCACATCCCATACTCATATACACCGATCACAAGAATCTGGAGTATCTAAGAACTGCCAAGTGCCTGAAGCCGCGTCAAGCGCGATGGGCGCTATTTTTCTCCAGATTCTTGTTCCATATCACCTACCGGCCAGGGTCAAAGAACGTCAATCCAGATGCCCTCTCCCATATGTTCGATGATCCTAAAGAGACTTCAGTTCCTGATACCATCTTATCCCACAACAACTTCCTTCTCCTTCAGTCTGATTTGATGCCCAGCCTAAGACAAGCCTCAGCGGGAATATCCAGTCCTCCAGGAGTTACCCTGTTGCCCAGGGACGGGTTACTTTGGAAAGGTAATAAAATTTTCGTACCAGAGACTTTCCAGACAAAGGTACTCAGTCTTTGCCATGATAACCCTCTGGCTGGCCATTTTGGGGTCCACAAGACTCTGGAGCTGATTCAACGCATGTTCTGGTGGCCGAACCTTGAGAAACACTGCAAAGAGTATGTCCAGTCTTGTACTGTCTGTATTGTACTGTCAGAACAAGTCCACTAGAACTAAGTCTTGGGGGCTTCTCAGACCGCTACCAATCCCTGACCGACCATGGAGCATGATTGCTATGGACTTCATAGTAGAACTACCCCTGTCTGAAGGATGCACGGCTATCTTTGTAGTCGTTGATCGTTTATCGAAGATGGCCCACTTTATACCATTGAAAAACACACCCTCCGCTATGAAAACTGCCCAGGTTTTCATCAGGGAAATTGTCCGGTTACACGGAATTCCAATGAACATAGTATTGGACAGGGGAGTCCAGTTCACTTCTCGTTTCTGGAGAGCATTATGCAAAGTCTTGAAAATTGATCTATCTATGTCTTCTGCTTACCACTCGCAGACTAACGGCCAGACCGAGAGGACAAACCAGACCCTCAAACAATATATCCGGTGTTTCACTACATTCGTTCAAGACGATTGGGTAGGACTCTTACCCCTACTGGAGTTCGCTTTTAACAACGCCAGCCATTCTGTTACAGGCCAGTCCCCGTTTTTTGCTAATTATGGGTTTCACCCAGTCTTCTTACCTGACATTGTTTCAGAGCCTCCGGTCCCAGCGGTACAGACTACTGTTGACTTCTTGAAACAAAACAACAAACTTCTGCAAGAAACTATAGTCAAGGCACAAGCAACCAACAGGAAAAATTACGACCGGAAAAAAAGAGGTGAATTATCACTTCAGCCAGGTGACCAAGTGTGGTTGTCAACTACCAACCTCAGAATGGCCTGCCGCTCAAAGAAACTGGCACCTAAATTTATTGGGCCTTTTCCGATTAAGAGAAAACTAAATGAAGTTCCCTATGAACTTACCTTACCAGACTCAGTCAAGGTCCACCAAGTTTTCCATGTGTCCTTACTTAAGCCCACGATACCAGACCCCTTCCCGGACAGGGGTTACGGCCCTCCAGAACCCGTAATAATCGATGGGGACCAGGAATTTGAGGTGGAGGCTATGCTTGATTGCAGAAGAAGGGGTAATCAACTACAGTACCTTATCAAGTGGAAGGGGTATGGTCCGGAAGAGAACTCGTGGGAACCTCAGCAGGATGTTCACGCTCCAAGATTGATCCGGGCGTTTTTTCACAGTCACCCCCAGAAAAGAGTTCTGTTAGGCACCCGGAGGTTGCCTTTAAGGTGGGGGCAATGTCATGGAAGTACTGCGCATGGCTCTGCAACTGGCCGCGGGCGCACGGGTCCATTGTGATGTGTTCCAGTCCATAGGCATTCAGCAGGGAATAGACGTGCGCCAATGCGCATGCGCAGACCGCGGACACGTGCACAGTAACGTAGCTTTGGCGCCCAGTGATCCTTAAAAGGGGCTTCTTCAGAATGCATCCTTGCTGTCTGATCTGCAACTCATCCTGTACCTGATCCTGAACCTGCATCTGCTCCAGTGTTACCCGGCTTCTCCTAACCTCACTGCTGTCTCCAGTCCTGACCCCTTGGCTTTCCTTTGACCTGCTCTGTGTTCCTGTTTGTTTGATCACCTTTTGCCGATTCTGCCTGGACTTTGACCATTCTCTGCCTGCTGCTTCTGTCTGATTAATCCGCTGCTGTGACCTGGCTTGTCTGACCCTGCATCTGCCTACAAGTCCTGCACCTGTGTGCATCTGCCTACCAGTCCTGCATCCGTGTGCATCTGTCTACAAGTCCTGCATCCGTGTGCATCTGCCTACCAGTCCTGCATCCGTGTGCATCTGCCTACAAGTCCTGCATCCGTGTGCATCTGCCTACAAGTCCTGCATCCGTGTGCATCTGCTTACAGTCCTGCATCTGTGCACACCTGCCTGCTACTTCTCAGCGTTCCTGCATCTGCAGCAATCAAGCCTGTTCCTGTCTCCGCCAAGCGGACATCATCTCCAGTCAAATGGACCCTGCAGGCTCTCCTACCCCGCTGTGCTCCGAGGGTCACTGTTCCCACTCCAGTGATCCCAGAACCGAGAGGTCTCCCTCTGCACGACAGGCTCACCTCCAAGGTACGTGTCGCACGCAACATCAACTCCAGAGGGATACCCAAAATAGTATTCTTGGACCACCTATGTCAATCTTTCTGGGGTTTAATGGCCTTTTCCTCAGAACTAGACTCCATGCTTTTGTGCATGCGTTTGACTGTGGGAAGCCTCCCATTCCTTCCCTTGCACGGACTGCCATTGCCCATTCGAATCAGCTTATCGTCTTACCCCTGCATCCAGGGAAAACCCTTGCACCCATCTAGGAGACCACTGTCCGGTGCCTTCTTACACGGTGAATTGACAGTCTACAAATTAGTCACTCAACTAGAGACCCTAAAACGAGGCATCAACTCTATGGCTTGTTGTCCCAACACTTTTGGCACAGAACTACAGAGTACCACTCTTTTAACAACCAACTATTAACTATGCCAAATGATTCATCAACAACCACAGATCACCCCCCGAATTATGTCTCTACCCCTCACAGTGTATGCATACACAAGCGCATTGCGCTGTACGACCGTACACTGAGTACGAATATACACAGAGCACTCTTGCCCGCTTCTCTTACAAAACACTGCGGCTTCTCTCTGTACCTTGATATTACAACAATAACATGAATGCCTCCTGTTTGCTCTCTTACCAAAAACTGTATTACAGTATAAAACTAAAAAAACACAACTGGAATTAAATTTAAAACACTTTCAAACGCCAGTATTTTCCCATTGTCCTTCCGAGCACAAATCTCATTTGCTTGTGTGTGTGATACCCCAAGCCCCCCCCCCCCCAACTTCCTGTGGATACATAAAATGCTGAAAAGAGCTTCCTGTTGCATGCCCAGCTCTAAAACCCCTCAAACTGGTATATTTACATATCAATGTACAGGAAAAGGGAGGAGAGAGTAAGCCTAGTTTCATATATTGCAGGCTATACAATACAACCCTCAGCTAAAGACACAAAAACACAAAATAAAAATTAAACACACACCGCTAAAAGTAAAAGAACTCACAGTTAAAGCTAGTCTTGTTATCCATTGAAATTCAGTGCAAAGTAGAGATTTCACTCAAAACCAATATTCAATACAGAAAACGCAAAAGCTTCCTTGAAAAGTATGTAAACAGTACAAAAATAGAATTCACTTAAAAGGAAAACAAAATGGTGCCTAGAAGCCAGATTGTAGCTTATAGCACTTGGCTTTGCACACACAAATGAGTCTAGAAACAAGATGGCAGCTTATACCACATGGTTTTGCACACACAAAGAATACAAAATGTTGCAGCTTCCCCTGTAGGAAGACCCACAGGTCTTCAAAATGGTCGCCGATCCACATGGTGACTACAACAAAAGCCAGACCACAACAAAATGGCGCATTTTCCCGCCAAAACTAAAAATTTCTCCCCACAAAATTACACATTTGAGATACTAAATGAACACTTAGACAAACATTTAAAAGGGTTAAAGTTACGAACAAGCACAACTTAGGAACACATGGTAGATGAAATCTGGACCACAGCAAGATGGCCGATGACAAAAAGACCACACTAAAAACATAAGCACACGGCTGCAACATACCCTCTCTTCTCAAACTCAGTTCACATCAGCTTTCACAGGAACAAGACATTGAGAGGTACATACAGTGAATGCTTGCATGTTCTTTTCATCTCAAAAAAACCACCACAATGTGACCATCTGTGAGCTCAGAGAGATCAATGTATGCAGAAACATACATATTTACATATATAGAAGTAATCACCTTAAAACTATCATAGTTAATAACTCATAATACCAAGTTCTTTGTAAATCAATTATGAATATAGACCCGTAATACATCTGTGAATTTGTTGTGCAAAATAATATAAGACGAAAGACTCTTTACAGTTAGTGCTCAAAATATGGAGAATACACTTTATTATCACCAAATGAGTAAGCATTGCTTAGTATTTCATGGTTATTCAATATTTTACTAGCTAAAATTATAATCAAAATTCATATTTACCCTGTTTCACAATAAAAAATAATTATACTAAAACTTTTATTAAATATATATTATGTACCAACATTTATTCATTATATGTACCAAACTATAGTACAGGGCCCATTGGACCCTGGCGGTGCAAGGTTGTACAAAAAAAAGCCGGTACACTGAGGGTTAAATAATGCACATGGGGAGGCAAGTGCCCCCCGGAAGCTGCCGCAAAGGGGAGGTGCCGAAGCTGTGGCAGTCACTTACTGTTAAATTCAGCAGCAGCGGCACTGCCCCAACTCCCTAGACTCTCTTATTGCACTGTCCACTGGCCTCTCTGCTGCCCGCTGCACTGGTTGCTAGACTCGCCTGCCGCCTAGCAACCAGTGTTGTCATGTCATGAGGCCCCAGCATTCGGAGCGGAGGAGGAGCTTCTTCCTCCTTCGGCCTGGTCAATTTTGGCTCCACCCACCTCCTCCATCTTCTCCAGTCAGCGCGGCTCAGAGCCTGAGGGAAGGAAGGGAGCATGCCTGAAGAGCCGAGTGTGAGCTGTCCACCTTCACCAGCACCTGCCTGAGGAGATGCAGCCTGTGTCCATGTTCTGGAGCTCATCTAACAGCACTACTTGTATAATTGCGGTCAAGGTGTTAAATTAATTATTTCATGATAGATATGCGGGAGATATCATTGCTAACCTTCTAAAAATGCTCTTTACCTGGCTGTAATGCTGATCCGTGGATCTGAATGCTTTATAAGCCAGAGCCTGTATGTACATCAGAAAAGTTTAACCACTTAACGACCGCCTCACGCCAATGTACTTCGGCAAGGTGGCACGGGCAGGCAGAATCACGTACATATACGTGATCTGCTTCCCGCGGGCAGGGAGTCCAATCGGACCCCCCCCCCGGTGCCCGAGGCAGTCGGCTATTGTACAGCGGCGATCGGAGATGAGGGGGAGACCATCCATTCGTGGCCCCCCCCTCGCAATAGAATCATTCCTCTGCTGCTGTATGCTAAACAGAAGCAAAGGAAATGATGTCATCTCTCCTCGGCTCGGTATTTTCCGTTCCGGCGCCGAGAAGAGAAGACTGCAATGTGAGTGAACAAACACTACAGACACAGTAGAACATGCCAGGCACACAAAACACCCCCCTTTACCCCCCGATCACCCCCCAATCACCCCTCCCCCCCCCCCCGTCACACTGACACCAAGCAGTTTTTTTTTTCTGATTACTGCATGGTGTCAGTTTGTGACAGTTATTGTGTTAAGGCAGTTACTGTTAGCCCCCTTTAGGTCTAGGGTACCACCCTAACCCCCCCTAATAAAGTTTTAACCCCTTGATCACCCCCTGTCGCCAGTGTCGCTAAGTGATCATTTTTCTGATCGCTGTATTAGTGTCACTGGTGACGCTAGTTAGGGAGGTAAATATTTAGGTTCGCTGTCAGCGTTTTATAGCGACAGGGACCCCCATATACTACCTAATAAATGTTTTACCCCTTGATTACCCCCTAGTTAACCCTTTCACCACTGATCACCGTATAACTGTTATGGGTGACGCTGGTTAGTTTGTTTATTTTTTATAGTGTCAGGGCACCCGCCATTTATTACCGAATAAAGGTTTAGCCCCCTGATCGCCCAGCGGTGATATGCGTTGCCCCAGGCAGCGTCAGATTAGCGCCAGTACCGCTAACACCCACGCACGCAGCATACGCCTCCCTTAGTGGTATAGTATCTGAACGGATCAATATCTGATCCGATCGAATCTATACTAGCGTCCCCAGCAGTTTAGGGTTCCCAAAAACGCAGTGTTAGCGGGATCAGCCCAGATACCTGCTAGCATCTGCGTTTTGCCCCTCCGCCCGGCCCAGCCCAGCCCACCCAAGTGCAGTATCAACCGATCACTGTCACTTACAAAACACTAAACGCATAACTGCAGCGTTCGCAGAGTCAGGCCTGATCCCTGCGAACGCTAACAGTTTTTTTGGTAGCGTTTTGGTGAACTGGCAAGCCCAGCGGCCTAGTACACCCCGGTTGTAGTCAAACCAGCACTGCAGTAACACTTGGTGATGTGGCGAGTCCCATAAGTGCAGTTCAAGCTGGTGAGGTGGCAAGCACAAGTAGTGCCCCGCTGCCACCAAGAAGAAGACAAACAGGCCAGTCGTGCCCATAGTGCCCTTCCTGCTGCATTCGTCAATCCTAATTGGGAACCCACCACTTCTGCAGCGCCCGTACTTCCCCCATTTACATCCCCAACAAAATGCAGTCGGCTGCATGAGAGGCATTTTATTTATGTCCTCCCGAGTACCCCTACCCAACGAACCCCCCCAAAAAAGATGTTGTGTCTGCAGCAAGCGCGGATTTAGGCGTGACACCCGCTATTATTGTCCCTCCTGTCCTGACAATCCTGGTTTTTACATTGGTGAATGTTTTGAACGCTACCATTCACTAGTTGAGTATTAGCGTAGGGTACAGCATTGCACAGACTAGGCACACTTTCACAGGGTCTCCCAAGATGCCATCGCATTTTGAGAGACCCGAACCTGGAACCGGTTACAGTTATAAAAGTTAGTTACAAAAAAAGTGTAAAAAAATATATATATATAAAATTAAAAAAAATAGTTGTCGTTTTATTGTTCTCCCTCTCCCTATTCTCTCTCTCTATTGTTCTGCTCTTTTTTACTGTATTCTATTCTGCAATGTTTTATTGTTATTATGTTTTATCATGTTTGCTTTTCAGGTATGCAATTTTTTATACTTTACCGTTTACTGTGTTTTATTGTTAACCATTTTTTTGTCTTCAGGTACGCCATTCACGACTTTGAGTGGTTATACCAGAATGATGCCTGCAGGTTTAGGTATCATTCTTTTCAGCCAGCGGTCGGCTTTCATGTAAAAGCAATCCTAGCAGCTAATTAGCCTCTAGACTGCTTTTACAAGCCGTGGGAGGGAATGCCCCCCCACCGTCTTCCGTGTTTTTCTCTGACTCTCCTGTCTCAACAGGGAACCTGAGAATGCAGCCGGTGATTCAGCCAGCTGACCATAGAGCTGATCAGAGACCAGAGTGGCTCCAAACATCTCTATGGCCTAAGAAACCAGAAGCTACGAACATTTCATGACTTAGATTTCGCCGGATGTAAACAGCGCCATTGGGAAATTGGGAAAGCATTTTATCACACTGATCTTGGTGTGGTCAGATGCTTTGAGGGCAGAGGAGAGATCTAGGGTCTAATAGACCCCAATTTTTTCAAAAAAGAGTACCTGTCACTACCTATTGCTATCATAGGGGATATTTACATTCCCTGAGATAACAATAAAAATGATTTAAAAAAAAATGAAAGGAACAGTTTAAAAATAAGATAAAAAAGCAAAAAAATTATAAAGAAAAAAAAAAAAAAGCACCCCTGTCGCCCCCTGCTCTCACACTAAGGCGAACACAAGCAGCGGTCTGTCTTCAAATGTAAACAGCAATTGCACCATGCATGTGAGGTATCACCGCGAAGGTCAGATCGAGGGCAGTAATTTTAGCAGTAGACCTCCTCTGTAAATCTAAAGTGGTAACCTGTAAAGGCTTTTAAAGGCTTTTAAAAATGTATTTATTTTGTTGCCACTACACGTTTGTGCGCAATTGTAAAGCATGTCATGTTTGGTATCCATGTACTCGGCCTAAGATCATCTTTTTTATCTCATCAAACATTTGGGCAATATAGTGTGTTTTAGTGCATTAAAATTTAAAAAAGTGTGTTTTTTCCCCAAAAAATGCGTTTGAAAAATCGCTGCGCAAATACTGTGTGAAAAAAAAAAATGAAACACCCACCATTTTAATCTGTAGGGCATTTGCTTTAAAAAAATATATAATGTTTGGGGGTTCAAATTAATTTTCCTGCAAAAAAAAATAATTTTTTCATGTAAACAAAAAGTGTCAGAAAGGGCTTTGTCTTCAAGTGGTTAGAAGAGTGGGTGATGTGTGACATAAGCTTCTAAATGTTGTGCATAAAATGCCAGGACAGTTCAAACCCCCCCCCCAATGACCCCATTTTGGAAAGTAGACACCCCAAGCTATTTGCTGAGAGTCATGTCGAGTCCATGGAATATTTTATATTGTGACACAAGTTGCGGGAAAGAGAAAAAAAATTTTTTTGCACAATATTTGCACAATATTTTGCAGACCTCACTTTTTGTCACAAAGTTTTGAAAATTGAAAAAAGAAAAAAAAAAAGTTTTTTCTTGTCTTTCTTCATTTTCAAAATGAGAGCTGCAAAATACTCACCATGCCTCTCAGCAAATAGCTTGGGGAGTCTACTTTCCAAAATGGGGTCATTTGGGGGGGTTTTGTGCCACCTGGGCATTCCATGGCCTCCGAAACTGTGATAGGCAGTGAAGAGTGAAATCAAAAATTTACACCCTTAGAAATCCTGAAGGTGGTGATTGGTTTTCGGGGCCCCGTACGCGGCTAGGCTCCCAAAAAGTCCCACACATGTGGTATCCCCATACTCAGGAGAAGCAGCTAAATGTATTTTGGGGTGCAATTCCACATATGCCCATGGCCTGTGTGAGCAATATATCATTTAGTGACAACTTTGTGCAAAAAAAAAAAAGTGTGTCACTTTCCCACAACTTGTGTCAAAATATAAAATATTCCATGGACTCAACATGCCTCTCAGCAAATAGCTTGGGGTGTCTACTTTCCAAAATGGGGTCATTTGGGGGGGGGGGGGGTTATGCCATCTGGGCATTTTATGGCCTTCAAAACTGTGATAGGTAGTGAGGAGTGAAATCAAAAATTTACACCCTTAGAAATCCTGAAGGCGGTGATTGGTTTTCGGGGGGCCGTACGCAGCTAGGCTCCCAAAAAGTCCCACACATGTGGTATCCCCGTACTCAGGAGAAGCAGCTGAATGTATTTTGGGGTGCAATTCCACATAGGTCCATGGCCTGTGTGAGCAATATATCATTTAGTGACAACTTTTTGTAAATATTTTTTTTTTGTCATTATTCAATCACTTGGGACAAAAAAAAAAATATTTAATGGGTTCAACATGCCTCTCAGCAATTTCCTTGGGGTGTCTACTTTCCAAAATGGGGTCATTTGAGGGGGTTTTGTACTGCCCTGCCATTTTAGCACCTCAAGAAATGACATAGGCAGTCATAAACTAAAAGCTGTGTAAATTCCGGAAAATGTACCCTAGTTTGTAGACGCTATAACTTTTGCGCAAACCAATAAATATGGTTTATGTGATAAAGACTAAGCCACTCCCCTTCATGACATTGTAGAAAAGGGGCCGGGTATGGGTGACCTTAACAACTTCAATTCCTGAAGGTTTTACACACTTCCTGACCAGGCCATTTTTTGCAATACGCACTGTGTTGCTTTAAAAAACAACTTTTTGTTGCTCTCAGCCTACTCCAGAATCTTCAAATTCCTTTTTTTTTTTTTGCTGCTGTGATCCAACTTGCTGTTAGAGGGAGGCTACATTTGTTCTCCATGGTCCCACTGTAAGTAGGAATGTAGCCACCCTCTCTTGCTCGCTCTGAAGGTGGAATAGGGACTATAAGATTTGTAGTGTGCATAGCGCAGTGTACATGAATGTGCACTGCTCATTCCAAACAAACAGAAGTGAGGGGGGAAAAGGAGAGTTTCAGGAACTCACAGAAGATGTTACAAGGAAGCAGATAGAAAAACATGATACGAAAGAATTCTATAAAAAAATAGATAACAGGGGCATTAAAGCGGCTCTTCAGCCATTTTTTCAACTTTCCATCTATTAAATCTTCTGCCCTTGTTGTTTTAACTTTGGATAGTAAAACATTTTTTGTTCTGCCAGTAAATACCTTATACAGCCCACTTCCTCTTTCTTGTCATTAGCCTAGGGTTATGTCACAGGGGTAGGCAACATCGGCCCTACAGCTGTTGTAAAACTACAAATCCCATCATGCCTCTGCCTCTAGGAGTTATGCTTGTGATTGTAAGGGTCTTGCAATGTCTCATGGGACTTGTAGTTTCAAAACAGCTGGAGGGCCGAGTTTGCCTACCCCTGGCTTATGACATCATGCACAGCTCTCTCACTTTTGTGCAAGTTTGAGGAAAGGGGGTGAGTCATAAGAGAGCCAATGAGAGTCTTTGTAAATCCAGGAAGTGAACAGGCAGCAGCTTCAGCTGCCCACAGTTAAAATGTCTGCAGACAGACTCAGTGGAGGGTGATTTCTGCAGCATATTTAGCAAGTAAAGAATCACATTATATGTAAAACAATATCCAAAGTGGTTGGAGGGACGCTTCAGAATGGCAAAGATGTTTTTATTACAAATTATGTGAGCAGACTGCAGTTCTTCTTTAAGTAATTGATGTGTATGGGCAATTTTTGGAGAATAGTTCTTAGGAGTCACTTTATTTCAGGCTGAATGATTTTAGGGACTTTGAGTGATTTATGGCATGCTGGTAGGCAACATTATTGCCAAATATGACCATATTTTAACTGGAGACATATGATCGGTCAGGTGTGTCATTACACTTGTGTGGATTGTGGGGGGAGTGTACGAGAGAGCGATCTTGAGCTTACCATGGGTCAGTGGGCAAACTGGCAGAGCAGGCGTAGCATGGGCAGTGGGTTGTAGAAAAATGAGACTGAGTGGAAGCTGACTGTGAACTATTTGTAAACCGGGGTGAATCCTTGAGAGCCAGAATGAACCTGATTATGGCAGCGGGTTAGAGAGGAGTAAGAGCTGACCATTGAACCGTGAGAGAATAGGCAAAACAGAAGAGATGACTAAGGTGACCAGATTTTTAAAATTAAATCCGGGGACATTTTTTTTTTTTACTAGTAATGGCAGCAATCGACAACTCTTTGCCCGTCTCCGCCGCCGCCGCCAGCCTCACAGCCTGTCAAGTCTAAAGTCACATACACACTATCAGATTTTCTGCTGATTCTTTCCTTCAGATTTACCAAAACCATATAATATGAGGTCAAACCTTAGGAGTTTCAATTTGTATGCAATCAGGCAGGCCCTCACACTACATGGTTTTGGTAAATCTGAAGACAAAAATCAGCAGAAAATCTAATAGTGTGTATGGGGCTTTACTCTTCGGGCCCCGGCTACTACTGGGTGGGAAGCAGAGGAAGATCACTCCACCAGGGAAGGCAAGGAGATAAGCAGGCAGGCAGCTGGCCGGGACTTGAGCCAAGGCAGGAGAACATGCGAGTGAAGCTGAATGGGCATGCGCCCGAAACTGAAGAAATAGTCCCTCCGCTCCGACCAGCACATGATCATCAGAAAGGGGCACAGATAATAGAAAAAAACAAACCCCCATAAGCTAGTAGGAGCGGCAGAGGAGGGGGGGGGGCTGTTCAAATCCAATCCGGGGACAAAACTGGGGACAGACTTGGTCCGGGGACAGTGTCCTCAATTCGGGGACTGTCCCCAGAAACCGGGGATGTCTGGTCACCCTAGACTACATGCTCTGAGAGGAAATAAAGAGGAAGCAAAGAGTGAATTGATCAAAGATTCAGAGTGAAGAAAAGTGGGGTCATGGACCAGTAGGAGTGGAACATGAAGAGTGAGGGTGGGTGGCAGAGCAGTAGATATTTATGGTGTGGATCAGATTCTCCCTCTTTTCCCCAGTTCATTTTATTCAATTTAACTCTGCCTCCCCTTTATTACCTCCCCAGGTCTACAGTCTTCTCCTGTTCTGGGTTTCCTTTCACTGCTCCATGGTTAGCTGTTACTCATCTCTCAGCTGTCCCTCCCCTGTCAGGATTAGTTTTAACTGCCACCCTATGATATGGCAACAGAGCCAATTCCTCCATTATCATGGCAATAACGCTAAGCCCTTTGTTGCCATAACAACAGCACAGTGGCTGATCCTTCTTTTGCCATAGCAACTGGATTGATCTTATCACCATAGCAATGGCACCAGTAGAGTTCATGTTGAAAAGCTTTGTAGTAAAATGGTGCATTTTCTATTTGAATGCAAGCAGCTGCTTTTGAATGGAAACTGCAAGAAAAGGCCTGCTCTGCTTGCCATACACCCAACTAAGCCCTTCTATCCAATACAGCCAAGGAAGCTGCCATCTTAGTCTTGTCTTGTTGAATCTGCAGTTTCTATTGTGCTGCAAATGTATTCAATTGTGACGCCAGCTATTTAATGGCTTGACAGTTTGGCTGAGAGCAATGTGACAGTAATCATTCACAGCATACTTTGAAAGTAACTATTTTGGTTTTCTGCTGCTATAAAAGGAGATGCTGCAACAGAGGAATGGCGCTGTTACGATAGCGGTAGAAAGATTGCCCTGCTGCCATTGAGATGGATAGAACAGCCCCAATGCCATAGCAACTGAGAGATTTGGAATGGTGGCAACATATTAATAGAAAGACCAGCCCTGCCCCCATGGTGACTGAGTGATCTCTCACACCATTGTTGCTATGGTCTCCAAGGATCAGTCACTTTCTGTTGTCTTGGTTAGCAGGGGATCAGCCAGTTGAGGTGGCGATGGAGAGATTGGTAACTATCAGTGTGGCAATGAAGACTAACCCTATTGCCATGGTGACTAAGGGATATGTGCCACTTCCATGGCAATAAAGAGATTGGTTCTACTGCTGTGGTGCTATTGGATTGGCCCATTCAGCATAAAAACTGAAAGATCGTCATGGTGCTGGCACAGAGATCTCTCACTGTATTGTTACCATAATAATCAACCGCTTGACCTGGTTTCCATAGCACTAAAGGAATTACCTGTTGCTGTAGTAACAGAGAGATTGGTCCTTGTTGGTGAAGCAAAGTTTAACCCTACTGCCATGATTACAAATTAAACTGTGCAACTGCAATGACAATGAAGATCTCTGCCCTCTTTTAATGTGGAAAGATTGGCCGCATTGCAAAAGAAGAATGTACAATGGTTTTCCCAAGGGCAATGGAAGAATCAACATTTTTGCCATGAAGACTAAGGAAACTGTAACAGTATTGCTGGCAGATCAGCTCAGTTGTCGCAGCAAAGCTGGGATTAGTCACTCTGCTGTTGCCATGGAGGCTGACCCCATATACCATGTTGCTGATAGGGATCGGTGCCATTGCCACAGTGATGAATGTGTTGGCTTGACAATGAAGGGATTGGCTCTGTTTCTGCGTTGACAATGAAATCTGTGCCATGTCCATGGACTAGCCTCACTGCAATGGAAGTGGGGGGATTAGTTATTATGATGCTGCTGTTGCTATACAATAATCTGCTCCACTGACATGGCAAAAAATAGGATTTTTTCGTCATACTTACCTGTAAAATGCTTTTCTTTGAGTACATCATGGGACACAGAGTCAGGCTAATATTCATTACCTGCTAAGTTATACTCCATCTCCAGGTGAATGGACACTGGTAGACCAAAGGTCTTTAGACAGGAAGTGATCACCTATATAACCCCTCCCACACAGGAAGCACTTCAGTTTTGTAGCAAGCACTGAATCCTCAAAAAAGAGGGGAGGGATCTCTGTGTCCCATGATGTACTCAAAGAAAAGGATTTTACAGGTAAGTATGAGGAAAAAATCCTACTTTCTTTTTCATACATGATGGGACACAGAGTCAGGCAAATATTCATTACCTGCTGGGACGTCCCAGAGCAATAGTCTTGAGGGGAGGGAGACACCCTGCCAGACGATAGCTATCAGAACTTATACGGCAGCCCGCAGTACACTGCGGCCGAAAGCCAAATCCTTGACTGCTATGAACTGAAGACCAGGTAGCAGCCTTACAAATCTGAGCCACAGATACCTGATGGGGAAAAGTCCAGGAGGCTCCTACACCCCTGGTAGAGTGAGCTCTCACCCTAAAGGGAAGAGTTTTACGTTTCAGACAGTAGGCCTGAAAGACCAATTGACATACCCAATTGGCAATGGAAGCTTTGGAAGCTGCCTGCCCTTTCTTGGTGTCAGAAACCATGAATCAGACAGAGACAGAAGTACAGTTAAATCCCACTTGTTTAATAATAAAAAGGTAAACAGAGTAAACGTAGTCAAAACATAGCCAGAGTTCAGGAACTGGAATGGATAGTCAGACAAGCAAAACGTCAGGGAGCCAGAGATGAGCGTAGTAGAACAGCAAGCAGGATCTGGAGCCAGAAGGAATGTCAGCCAAGCAAGTCTTTAACAGGAACACAGGAGAGCATCTGTAGAGATGTGACCAAGGCGAAGGCAGAGATCATCTGGGCTGGACGGCTTAAGTAGGCAGGACTGACGAGCAGGATATCATCAACAGGTAAGTCATTGTGGAGAGAAAGGAGCTTGCAATTAGCCGACAGCTGAGCGGCCAGCTTTGAGAAGAAAAGGGCTGAGCCCAACCCTGACAATTGGGTCCTTTTGGTAAAACAAAAAAGGAGTCTGATCCTCGGATCTCCATAGATCTAGACAAATAAACCTTGACTGCCCGGACAACGTCCAAGGTGTGCAGTCATCTCTCTTCCGCCGAACGAGACTGAGACAAAAAAGAAGGCAAAATAATGTCCTGATTTAAATGAAAGGCCGACACCACCTTTGGCAAAAAGGATGGAACAGGTCGTAACACGACCCTGTCGTGGTGAAGGATCAAGTACGGTTCCCTACACGAAAGGGCCGCCAACTCCGACACCCTTCTAGCCAAGACGATGACCACCAGGAAGGCGAGCTTGCGTGACAGCAAGTCTAATGGAATTTCCTTGATAGGTTCAAATGGTTGTTTCTGTAACACAGACAGCACCAAGTTCAAGTCCCAAGGACACATAGGTGACCTAATGGGGGGAAGCAAGCGAGTTGCCCCCCCATAAAGGTTCGGACCAGTGAATGGGAGAATACTGATAGGACGGATACTTGACCTCTGATTGTACTCAAAACAGAAGTCTATCCAGACCTTATGATAATTTTTCTTAGTGACAGCTTTTCTAGCATTCACTAGACACTACTGATTCCGAGATGCCCAGGTCCTTTAACACCCTGGCTTCAATAGTCATGCCATCAAATTTAGAGACTGTAAATTGGGTTGGAATATAGGTCTTTGAGACAGTAGATCGGGGCGACGTGGAAGCGTCCATGGCCCGTCTTTTGTCAGTCTCACAATCTTCTGGCCAGGTTGATGCCTCCAGAATGACTGGAACCCCCTCTTTCTGATTCCTGCGCAACAAATGTGAAAGGAGAGGGATTGGAGGGAAAGCATAAACCAATGAGTCCTGTCTCCATGGAACTATCAGAGCATCTGCTCCGATTGCCAGAGGATCCCTTGTTCGGGACACAAATTGCTGTAGCTTGTTGTTGAACCTGGATGCCAATAGGTCGACCTCTGGCCATCCAACGCTAGCAAATTTCCTGGAACACCCCTGGGTGTAGGGACCATTCCCCCGGGCAGATCTGCTGGCGGCTGAGATAATCTGCCTTCCAGTTCTCTACTCCCGTGATATGGACTGCCGATAGAATCGTCACATGTCCCTCTGCCCAGGCTAGTATGTAGTTCACCTCCTTCAGAGCTGAACGACTCCTGGTACAGCCTTGGTGGTTTATATTGGCCACTGCAGTGGCATTGTGGGACTGAACCCTGATAGGGCAATCCTGAAGCTCCACCGTCCATAACCGTAGGGCCAGACATACTGCCCGTAATTCCAGGACGTTGATGGGCAGGATCTATTCTATCCCTGACAATTTTCACTAAGCTGTGAGCCCCTCTAGGGTCGCTCCCCAGTCTGAGAGACTGGAATCTATAGTCAGTACTCTCCAAGTTACCGGGAGAAAGGATTTTCCCTTTCGCAGGTTCTGATCCTGCAACCACCAGTTTGGGCTTAAGCATGCTCGAGGCAATAAGCACATTGGATAATCCAGGGCCTGTCCTCCTCTGTTCTAGGCCAACAAGATGTCTTGTTGTAAAGGCCTGGAATGGAACTGGGCATAGGGCACTGCCTCAAAGGAGGATACCATCCTCCCTAGAAGACTCATACAGAGACGAATGGAGGGTTGTCTGGTGCCCCTTATCTGACGCAACTGAACCTTCCGGGCACAGATCCTTACAGGTGGCAAGAATACTCTTGCTTGAACCGTATCTAGGATCAGGCCTAAATACTTTAGACTTTGAGCTGGTTTCAAGGCTGACTTTTCGGTATTTATGATCCAGCCTAAGCTTTTCAAATACCGCACTGTGCATATTATGCTCTGTTCTAGAGCCTGTAATGAGTGATCTCTGAGCAGGAGGTCTTCCAAATACCCGAGCACTAGTAACCCTCGGGCGCTTAAAAGACCTAGTACTGGTGCTAGGACCTTTGTGAATACCCGGGGAGCTGTCGCCCGAAGGGTAGAGCCACAAACTGAAAATGACGCTCCTCTACTGCAAAACGTAGGAACCTCTGATGAGGTTGAAAGATAGGTATGTGTAAATACAAGTCTTTTATATCGATGGAGGCTACAAAGTCTCCCCTCTGGAGTGAGGCTACTACTGAGCGGACAGACTCCAGACTGTATCAGTAGATACTTGTTATCACATACCTGATCGGAGGCTGAAATGCTGGGAGGGCTTCCCTTGCGACTAAGTGCAGAGCGCCCCCTGAAGGTGGCACAGGGAGAGCTATACCCAAAGCGGCAGAGGTTGCTGGCTGCGGCAGGCTGAGGTGGAGAAGAGAAGTCCACTGGTGGGTAGCTGATGAGCAGGGTAGACTGCTAGGCAGGGGTACCTCGGAAGTACCAGACGCGATCGAGCAGCAGGGAGAACCAGAAGAAGAGTCCGGAGCCAGGCCGGAGTTCATACACAGGATAGCCAGCAGTAGCAAAGTCAATGGAACAAGCCGGGGTTCATACACAGGGCAGCAGATCAGAGTAGAGTAAACAGGAACAAGCCAGGTGTCAAGCCGGGGTCAACACAAATCAGACGGGTCAAGGCAAGCCGGGTCGTTAGCAGGTAATCCAAGACAAACAGGAATAGGAACTCAGGAATACACAAGAAGCTGAAGATCATGCAGCAGTTGGTGACTGCTGCAGCAGGCTTTAAATAGGACACTGGCGCCTCTCACGTATTGCGTGCGCTTTGGCGCGCGCATGCACACTGGCGAATATACTGTCCTGGCCGTTCTCGCCAGCACATTAGCATTGGAGAATTTGTATCTGTAGATCCGGGATTCTGCTGGTGTCAGGGATACCCTGTGGCAGGACAAACACTCAGGCGTGCATGCGTGCGCACACATGTTCCTATGGGAGCGCGATGTACCAGGCAGCGGTGCGTGAGTGCGCGCAGAGTCACGAGGCGTGCACGCATGTGCAAGAGCATGCGGCAGGCACGCGTGCGCTGAATCGGCTTGGCGCCAGTTCCCCTTTAAAAAGCCAGCAGCTGCTCTGGTACAGTGCTGTCTGATCTACAGTTTAAACCTGAGTCTGATCCTGAACCTGCTGTATTAGCTGACCTTGCTTCGTTGACTACTGCTGCCGTCTCCTCTCCTGACCCGGCCTGCTCGACCTTGCTACTTCTGAAACTATTGATCTCCTGTTGCCGAACCTCTACCTGCCTGCTGACTACCCTTTGCCTGCTGATTATACTACCGGTTGCCCGTTCTGACCCGGCTTGTCTCACTCTGCTTAGTCCGTTTCTTTTCCAGCTCCGCCTAGATCCAGGGGTCGCTGACCCGCACCTATACCCCCGCTCCCTACTGCTTCTGCTACCAGTCCGTCCGGTGGATCATCTCTACCACCTGCATCAGCTACCACGGATCATACAGGCACTCCAACCTCACTGCGCTCCTGTACCACTGTTGCAACCCCAGTGGTCCCCGAGCCAGGGCTGTAAGGGAGGTCTCCTTCTACAGTTTGGCTCTGATACCAGGTACATGACTGTATCAGACAGCCATGACTGAGCCTACAGGAGTCTTGCAGATGGAGGAGGTGGGCCGCCACCTTGCAACCCTCACACAAGCTGTACAGTCCCTACATGAAGGGTACCTTAAGTTGGAAGAACAAATCCAGACACTTTCTGTCAGCTCAGTTCCAGTATCCTTCACTGCACCTCCACCTGAGCCCAGAGTTCTTGTTCCTGAGAAATTCTCTGGGGAGCGCATCAAGTTTCGGGCCTTCCGCAACGCATGTCAGCTGTATTTTGCTTTACAACCCCCGGACTTTCGTGCTGGAATCCACCAAAGTGGGGTTTATTATCTCGCTACTACAAGGGGATCCTCAAGCCTGGGCCCACCAGTTGCTGGAAGGAGACGAAATACTGACGCACACTATGTCGTCTTTTCTTGATGCTATGTCACAACTATATGACGATCCATTACGTACTTCTACGGCAGAAGCTGCTCTCCATGCGCTCCAGCAAGGTCGCAGAGCGGTTGAGGACTATGTGTCGGACTTCAGATGCTGGAGCGCAGACACCCAGTGGAATACTGCAGCTCTGTGGTACCAGTTCCGCATGGGTCTATCTGAGGACTTGAAAGATGAACTTGCTTGAGTAGAAATACCTGATACCTTGGAAGGACTTATCAGTCTGGTAATTCAGATTGACCGGCGGCTCCCTGAGCGCCAATCAGAGAGATGCACCCAGCAGACCCACTTTGTATGGATGACACCAAAGGTTCCTGTTCAGCCCTTTGCTGGCTCAAGTTCCATCAACCCCGCACCTGCTGCTCCAAGGCCCATGCAACTTGGAGTGATGCGCCACACGCTATCTCCAGAGGAGCGATCACGCCTCCAGCAGAAGAATCTTTGCCTGTATTGTGGAGAGGCTGGCTATTATGTTCATGGGTGTCCTGCAAAGATGAGGAAGCTTCCTTCTACTAACCTCACGATGCTACCTACCCAGTCAGCCCATCTTACTCTTCCTCTGTTAGTCCAGCTTCCAGAAAAGACAATTCCCGTCAACGCTATTGTGGACTCCGGAGCATGCAGTTGCTTTATTGACTTAAACTTTGCCACCCAGCAACATATTCCCTTGCAGCCAAAGACGCATTGACTGTCTGTCTTTTTAGCTGACGGCTCACGCATCCAGAACGCAGTTCTGGACCCGTAACTCAGGAGACACCTCCTTTACCCGTTACTTCCTCCCATCAACATAAGGAACTTTTGAGCATGAAAGCTATCACTTCCCCCTTGTTTCCTGTCATCCTGGGTTTACCTTGGCTCCAGGCCCATAACCCTCAGATTAACTGGTTGTCTGGGGAGATCAATTTTTCATCACCTTATTGTCTTAAGCATTGTCTACTAGGATCTATGAGTGCGTCGGCAAACCTATTCTGTATGGACTTTAATCAAGATGTTCTTCAATCTGTACCCAAACCCTACCACCAGTACCTTGACGTCTTCAGCAAACAAGGAGCTGATACCTTGCCGTGCCACCGCCCATATGACTGTCCAATTGATCTCTTGCCCGGAGCTGCGATTCCATTTGGATGTGTGTTCCCATTGTCAGAGCATTGTCAGAGCATTGTCAGAGCGAGTGCAAGAGGCATTGAAAGAGTATGTTGATTGCACTCCTGAATTCGGACCTAAAACTTTTTGCCAAGATCCTGGCCAATAGACTGGTCCCCCACATACCGAGTCTTATTCACCGAGACCAGGCAGGCTTTGTGCCGCTACGAGAACAGCGGGATAACACCATCCGAGTTATTAATTTGATACATGCGGTGAAGACTACTAAACGGGCTCTTCTCCTGCTGTCAACCGACGTGGAGAAGGCCTTTGACCGTGTCGACTGGTCCTTTATCCGGGCTACTTTAGAGCACATAGGCCTTCGTTCATCCATGCTACAGTGGATACTGTCCTTGTATACTCACCCCACTGCATCGGTCAAGGTGAACGAGACGAGATCGGACTTCTTTGGCATCCGAAATGGCACACGTCAGGGCTGTCCCCTATCCCCCCTGATCTTTATCTTGTCCCTAGAACCCCTTCTGTGTACGATAAGGGCAAACTCAGACATTGTAGGTTACCCAAAACCCTCGGGATCTCATAAGGTGGCCGCTTTTGCGGACGACCTTATCTTCTTTTTTTTTTTTAAATCTTTATTTATGTAAGACAGAGTATTACATTGCACAGTAACAAACTATAAAATACAGTTACTTCTTCTAAATATATGATATTTAATATATGATAACTCCAGGTAATAACTCCAGGTAATACACTAATCTTTCCTCCTTTTCCTTTTTTGTTAATAAGAAGGAAAATAGTAATGAAAATAAGAATAAAAATAAAATAATAATTTAACAATTCAAATTCAAGATAGGGAATGTGCAACTACTATAACTGTAGCTGGTATTGCAGTCTGTGGCTAAAACAGTTTGGTCAAGTGGTGATATAATGGGACCAGCGTGTCTCGATAGCCAGATTATAAAAATAGGACAGACATCTTACACCACTTCTTGCACATTTTTATTTATCAAATAGAGTGATGGGGCGTGGCGGGCAGGGACATGCGGGGGTAGGGGGCAATTAATGCCTCCATCTGACCGACCCCCACAGTCCCACCCCCCCAAACTCCCGCTCCACTAGAAATCCACACCATGTCGGCACAAAAATGCCAATACCCCTTACAGATCAGGGTATACCATGGTATCGGATCCTCAAAGCCTACATATTCAGCCTGTCTGTCCATTTCTGTCTGTCACTACAACTTCAGACATATTAGCTACCTTTAAATATTCAACTATAACCAGTTAAATTGTAACTTTCAATGAATAAGAAAAAAAAAAAAAAAGGTAAGAAAAAGAAGTTAGAAGTAAGAAAGGGAGAATGAGACATACCTGGGAACTCACATCCGACTCCGCCTCCCCTCCGATCTCCCTCAGCATCACCACAGGCTATGAAAGAAAAGACATGCCCCATTCCCTCTTTTAGGTATGTAACAAACTAGTGTTTTGGCACTTAAAGCAGAGTTCCTATTTAATTATCTTTAAGGCGTCCCTTCAAGGTCGGATCAGCTAACTCAAGGAGGGCCACATCTAGACTAGAGGGTACATGACCAGGGTCGGAGGTATATGTTATCCAGGGTTGCCAGGTTGCTGTAAATCGGTCTCGGATTCCTCTACAAGTGGCGATCCACTCCTCTGCCTCTCGGATGTCACTCACTCTGCCCCTCCACTCCTCTCTGGAAGGAACTTGCGGGCGCCTCCAAAATATGGGAAGCAGCCGCTTTGCTGCATTGAGCAGATGAGGCAGGACACTTTTTTTTGTAGTGGCCTGTTGGCATGGGAGGAATGTGTAGCAGGAAGTGAATCGGTGAGAGAGGTATGTCGATCCCCAGAATTTCCTTAATTTGGTTTGTAATGTCTTCCCAATACGGTTTGACTATGGGGCATTCCCACCAAATATGTAAAAGGGTGCCTTTTTGACCGCATCCCCTCCAACATAAGTCTGATACGGTTGGATATATTTTAGCCAGGTCTGCTGGCACCCAGTACCAACGCATCAAAATTTTGTAATTTGTTTCTTGCGTCTTAGTGTCTATTGAGCTGGTTCTAGTAAGTTGGTACAGGGAAGAAAGTTGAGCAGGAGTAAAAACAATGTCAAGGTCTCGTTCCCAGGCCCTAACGTATGGGGGCTTCACTACAGGAGAAGCCAAGCTAAGCAATTGGTACAGTTCAGAGATCATGTGTGGAAGCGGTTCTTCTGTAACAAAAAGTTGCTCAAAAGGTGTAAGGGAAGAGATGTCTCTTATTGAGTCTCCCTGTGTTTTGAAAAAATGGTGGAGTTGTCTGTAACGCCAAAAATCCATAGGGAAGCTCCCCGACCGCTGTCTTAGGGTGTCTAAAGGAATTAATTTACCGTCTCGCATTAGTTTGCCACAACTGGCACTATTCTCATCTACCCAATGACCAAAAAAAGCCGCCTGTTCCCCAGGGGGGAACCATAAGTAGCCTCCCAACGGGGCCAGCGGGGACACAGGAGGCGCCAGCGATAAATTAGCATTGAGTTGGTCCCAAATTTTAGGAGTTGGGTCGTTAGCGGTGAAGTAAAGGCTGACAGACCCCTGTGCTCCCGAGCGAGCCACGGAGTATAGGCCAGATTTCTTCCTGCCAGGTATTTTTCAAGAGAAACCCACACTTTGGATTGAGTATGAAAGCAGCAGTTTAGTATTCTTTGTAGGACTATCGCTCTATAGTATCTCTGAGCATCTGGGAAACTCAGCCCCCCTCTATCTCTAAGTGCAATTCTCGGTTTCTTGTTATTCCAAACAAAAGTGGATATCAGGGTAGATAATTGAGCAAAGAAGCTCTTAGGTAGGGCCACAGGTATCATTTGCATATAGAACAACACCCTTGGGAGAACATTCATTTTAATAATATTGAGTCTTCCTATCCATGTAAAGGCTGTTTTAGTCCATTGGGTCAAGTCTTTTTTAATAGTGGTCATTAGGGAGGGGAAATTAGTAGTAAATAGTGTTTCAAATCTATCAGTTAATTTTATACCTAAGTATTTTAGGGACGATTTAGTCCACGTAAAAGGGAAGGCGGCTTGCAGCCGGTCAGTCAGGGATGGTGTCAGTTGAATAGGGAATATCTCCGATTTCGCGTAATTAATTTTAAAATTGGAGAGCGTCCCGAAGTTTTGGAGTTCTCACATCAGGTTAGGCAAAGAAGTCATGGGGTCTGTGAGGTGGAATAGCACATCGTCGGCATAAGCCGATAACTTATGCTCCACGTGTCCCACCGTGAGCCCTTTAATATCCACGTTTGCTCGAACAGTTCCTAAAAACGGTTCTAACACTAGGGCGAACAACAGCGGGGACAAGGGACACCCCTGCCTCATGCCATTTCTGATCGCGAATCTCGGGGATAGACAGCCGTTAACTTTGACTTGGGCATTAGGGTCTGAGTACAAGGCCATAATCCATGCGAGCATATGGGTATGTAGACCCAAAGCCTCCAGTACAGTCCGCAGGTAAGTCCAGTCCACCCGATCGAAGGATCTTAGCTAAAATTTTTATATCCACATTAAGAAGGGATATGGGTCTGTAGCTTTGGGGTATAGCAGGGCCTTTTCCCTCTTTAGGTATTATGGAAATATGGGCCAATAGGGCCTCGCTAGGGATAGCAGTACCATTTGCTACAGAGTTGAAATAACTACACATCGAGTCAGACAACAAGGGTAGAAACATCTTATAGTATGCTTTGGTAAGTCTATCAGGGCCTGGGCTTTTCCCATTAGGTAGGGAGGTCACGTGGACTCTATTTCAGTAGCAGTAATGGGGGTGTCTAGCAAGGAACATTGTTCGTCTGTCAGTTTGGGAAGACCAGATTCAGTCAAATATGTTTGAATATCCTTCTTCCTGGCAGCTTGGGTTTCTGGGGTCTGGGATGAGTTTAGGTTATAATGTAGTGTAATAGTCTCGGAATCCAGCAGCTATTTGGGAAGGTCTGGCCGTATGTTCGCCGGAGGGAAGCCGTAGCTGATGTACATACATGTGAGCACGTTTTTTCCTAAGAGCCCTAGCCAGCATACGGCCACATTTGTTGCCGTGTTCATAGTATTTATGCGACATATATCGCAGTTGTCTACATGCTTGTCGGTCTAGCAGTCGTGAGAACAGTCCCCTCAGTTCCGTCAGTGCTTTCAAGGCCTCTGGGTCACTATTTTGTTTATGCTTAAGTTCCGCTTGCTGCAACGCTTGAAGTACCCTATCGAAATTTACCTGTCTAGCCTTCTTAAGCCTGGATCCCTGAGAGATCAGCTCTCCTCTTACCACTGCTTTATGGCCTTCCCATATAATTCCCTTACTCATCCCCTCTGTGTTATTTTCTTTAAAGTAATGGGATAAGACCTCTGTGACTCCGGATACCACAGCCGCATCATCCAACAGGGATTCATTTAAGCGCCACGACCAGGCTCTGCGAGTACCTTGTGGCATAACCAGGGATGCCGTTACTGGGGCATGGTCGGAGAGTGTAACCTTATCTTCTTTTTAACAGAACCACTTACCTCTCTCCCCAACTTGCTCCGATCCCTTCAAGAATACGGTACTCTCTCTTCTTTTCAGATCAATTTAACCAAATCCTCCATCCTCAACATAACGGTAGGCAAAAGAATTGTCCAGCGGTTACGTTCGGCCTTTCCACTGAGATGGGCAACCAAGCTTATACGATACCTAGGAGTTGACATTACCTCAGATCCTGCCGAATTATACTCTGCAAATTATGCCCCGCTACTCCTCCGTCTCAAAACGGACCTCCTACACTGGCATTCTCTGACGCTGACTTGGTTCGGCAGATGTAGTGCCCTCAAGATGACTTTACTGCCAATGGTTTTATACCTGATGCAGGCACTTCCCATCCGATTACCTCCAGCTTTTTTCAAACGAATTGACTCCATGTTCCGGGCTTTTGTCTGGTCCCATCGCAAACCACGAGTCAGACTCCAACTTCTTTACTTGGCGAAAAGTAGTGGTGGGGTCGACCTACCAGACATTAAGGCTTATTATAGGGGAGTCCACCTAACTAGGTTGGTGGACCGGCATTGTCATGCAGAGGCAAAGCACTGGGTCGCTATGGAGGAAGAGGACTCCGGGGGTACGGCCAAGAGTTGGCCTTGGATCACTACGTCACTGACTAAGGACCTTGCAGAGCACCCCACATTGGGCAGCACCCTGTCGGTGGTCAGAGATGCTTTTCGGCGCTCCTCGGTGTCCACGCAGCCGTCCCCCATGGTGCCGATTCTAGGTAATCCGGAATTCCCACCTGGTGTTCAGAGTCCGCAATTTAAGCGACTGGCAATGGGCACCAAACTTCGTTTACACGATTTCTTGGGGCCCAACGGTCAGCTTTCCTCAGAAGCCGAGACATCAGTGATGGACCCTCCCTTAGATTTCTGGAGTGGCCTACAGCTGCGTAATTCACTGATGTACAGAGACAAAAAATTCTCTACTTTGCTCAGAAATCCTCTATTGCCACTAGGGTACAGGAAACCTGTTACAAAATTATGACACGTTGGTACAGGGTT